>OY757940.1:17132858-17240358 GCA_963585895.1 Sepioteuthis lessoniana | reverse complement strand
CCTAGGTTTGGTTTCTGTTTAATGGCATATCAACCTTCATGAGTTATTTAATGCCAAAGCGATCTTTGTAGAACTGCAGTTTATTCAACCTATAGCTAGATTAGGTTTGGTTTGATGGCATATCAACCATTGTAGGTTATTTAATTCCAAATCCTGTTTACGCATATTAAATATAATTATGATTTGTAAACACATTTTGTAGATAACATTCTTAAATGAACTTGAGCTCTTTGTTTCAAGTATTGCTATATAAAAGTCACAATTTAACATCAGTCATTTTCACACATTATTTGTCTTTTATGACCCATAGATAGGACCCTATCAGGTGCTACCACTCCGGTTCAGAGTGAACTTGGGAACAATGGCAATGAAGGGATACTCCAATTTTCCGTCAGATTGTTTAATGTCATATCTAGGATACTTACCCCTCTGCAGAGATGCAGTTGGTGTATTCTAGAGCCCCCAACTGATTAGGCTACCATAGCAAGAGTAATAAGATAGTTCATACCGTTCTCATGTGTATTAGTCTGAAAGTGAACATAAAAGGGTGACCAGAATTTGAACTTGTTTACTTTGAGGCCAAAGTCCATCATGTTAACTGTTATGTCATAAGGACTTCTCCTTCGTATTCCTAGTCCAGTGATGTGTTCAAATATGCTCAATTGCCCAGTCAGCTAGGACTGTAGAATACACCGACTGCACCTCTGCAGAGGGGGATGAGCCCCCCCCCCCCGTCCAGGATATGACATTAAACGATCTGATAGTGAGGTTTTTTTTATCATTAAAGGTTTTTGGACTATTGTCTTCATCTTTATTGTTATTTCCATAACGTTTTGGCCGATATATCCTCTGGCTGCCTTCAGTTGTTTGTCGAACTCAGAAACCTTCATGGAACTTTGAACTACATCCTTTATTGAATCCACAGGGGTTGCCTGTTCTGATTCCGTTAGCCATATCCGGGTACAAGTGTTAAGTATTCCTGTATTGTTACTTGCCTGCAGTCAGGATTGAACCTGCAACCTCCAGATGATTGTCTCCTTAGAAGCTTAGACAACTGATGGTGAAGTTCCAGTGTGAATTGAATTACCATGACCAGAAAATCCGCCGAACACCTACGCATGACTTACAGAAACACTGGACAGCTGTTTCGACCTTATTAGGTCTCATCAGCAGTGTATACCATTATCTTCCCCACTGGAGATCGAACCAGTGACCACAGATTGCTGTGCGGAAAATCTACAACTTAGCCACCAGTTCATATCACACACAAGTAACGCCAAATTAACTAATCATGGTAATTGCACGGTCAATTGACCTAAATGTGTCTTGCAAGTTACATCCATACTCTTTACAAAGGACACGGTCACCTCCAGAGCCATGTCTTCCCAAGAGGATTAGAAGTACACGTCCGCATAATTATTATGACCCCAAGGACAAGGATACAGATCTACAAAAAAAAGGAAAATGTAGATCACATGATAAGGTGTTTGGTACTAATTGTAGGAAGAAAAAAAATTAAAATAATGGATTTTTTTTTAATGAAAATTTTCTTTTCATTGTTTTGATATCAGTTCATAATGGTGACATTGTAAGGTGATTTAAAATCATTAAAGTATTTTTTTAACTGTCATTTTGACTGAAAACTCAGAAAAATTGGAAAAAAAATCTGGCATAAAAATTGAAAACTTTTCCAATGAAATGTTAGTGATCAATTTGAACTGTAATGAATTCAAGGATATTTATGTTTAACAAAACTGATGATGATTTTTAAGATGATCTTTACAAAATTGATCTGTTATTGCCGGTTCTGTTTTCTAACTTGTTTTTGTGTGCATGTCTATTGGCAAGTAGTGTTTCTTTTTTTCATGGATTTCTTTGAAAAGGAAGATAAAAATAAATATAGAAAACTACTCAAGGCTTTTTATATCTATTAATGCAATCAAAAGAGTTTATTGTATTCAGTGATTTTAGTTTTGCTTTGCAGTTAGAAGGAACTCTATTTCTACCTCTCTCTCTCTCTCTCACCATTTTCTCTCTCTTCTTATTATTTCCCCTTTTTTTGTTCCTCTCTCTTTTCAGACTGTTTCTCTTCTCTTTCTCTCCATCTCTTTCTTGCTTTGTCCTTGTGAACATGCATGGAGCTCTTTTACTGGCCTTGTGTCTCGTATTACACCTGAAGAAAAGCTGCTGAATAGGCTCTTTCTCATTCTGTTAGTCCCCCCCTCTCTTTCTTTCTGTTACTATCTCCCTTTCTCACTCTTTTTGTTACTGTCTCTATCTCTCTCTCTCTCTCTTTCTTTTACTGTTTCTCTCACCTTTTCATTTACTATCTCCCCACATTTTTCTTTCTGTTACTGCCTCTCTCTCTGTCACTGGCTTGCCCAGTTGGCTGGGGCTGAAGAATACACCGACTGCTTCTATGCAGAGGGGTAAGACCCCTGCCACAATGAGTGTCCTGAATATGACATTAAACAATTTGATGGTGAGGTTCCAGTAATACTGGAGCTTTGGGGAATGTGGAGTGCCCGTTCATTGCCATCACTCCCAGGTCCACTTTGGCACAGAGTGGTCGCCCCTGATAAGGGTCCTATTTATGGATTAAATAGAACTAAACTGGGGTTTCTTGAGTTTACTGTTTTTTGCATTTAAACTGTGCATTTATGCTAAACTGAATTGTTTAAAATAGAACTGTTTTGACATTTAAACAATGTACTTATGCTAAACTGAATTATTTGAAATAAAATTGTTTTACCATTAACTCTGTGTATTGCCCAGTTGGCTGGGTCTGTAGAATACACCAACAGAACCTCTGCAGAGGGGTAAGACCCCTCCATCTACAAACGAGTGTCCTAGATATGACACTAAACAATCTGATGGTTAGGTTCCAGTGATGTTGGAGTTTTGGGGAATGTGGTGCACCCCTTCATTGTCATTGCTCCCAGGTCCACTCTGGCCCAGAATAGTAGCACCTAATAAGGGCCCTATCTATGGGTTGAATAGAACTAAACTGCATACTTATGCTAAACTAAATTCTTTGCATTAGAACTGTTTGACTAAACCAAATTGCTTGAAATAGAAATGCTTTTGACAAACTGTTTACTTATGCTAAACTGAATTGTTTGAAATAGAACTGTTTTTGACATTGAAACTGTACTTACACTAAACTCAATTGTTTAATATAGAACTGTTTTGACATTTAACTATGTGTAAACAAAAACTATACTTATACTAAACTGAATTGACTGAATTATAACTGTTTGAATAAATTGAATAGCTTGAAATAGAAATGTTTTTGACATTTAAACCCTGTACTCATGCTAAACTGAATTGTTTTAAATAGAAATGATTATTTGTATAAAAATGGATTTGGCGTTACATAACCTACAAAAGTTGATATGCTATAAAACCCAACCAACCAACCATCTGTCACAGGCCATCTATTTCAATTTAATACTTCCCTCAATATCTCTATCTCCCTTTATCTTTCTCTGTTCTGCCTATCTCTCTCTCTCTCTCAGTACTTGTACTCTTTTCCACAACTTTCTCAATAAAGTATGACCTCATGCCAGCCTTGTCTTTTATCAATCAATCAGGAGAAGATAATGTTTCTAGCCTTTTGTATTGACTCCAGTTTTTTTTTTGCTAGGAGGGTGAGCTTGTTAGGGAGTGAGTGAAGATAAAAACATGAGTTCCTCTTGTTTTTGAACTGTGCCAGATGCAGTTATATAAATATAATATATATATTACTGGCAGCCCTAACGAATTTTACCTGCTTGCTTTTCTGCTGAGAATACCTGGATTTCAAGGTTTTCTTCTTGGACCCTTACTATTCTGTGTTATTTTTAGTCTGCTACCAGCACTTTGTTTGCCATGAACTTAGAGTATAAGGTTCCAATTCAGTTCTTGCATTTGCACCAGATGAGGTCACGAGGGGATGCACTAATGTGTTACATCATAAAAAGGGAGAGAGAGAGAGAGATGAAAAAGAGGGAATTTGTTTACTTGGAACAATAGGAGTTAATGGCAAAAACAGAAAGAATAAACGAAGAAAGTGGAAAGGAATCGAAGAAGTAAAAAGAATAAGATGCAGTGAAATATAGGAAAAAGAAAAAAAAGGAGAAATGAAGTGGAAGGAAGGAAGGGAAAGGAAAATAGGAGAAAAGGAAGGGAGGGAGGGAGGGAAAGGAAAGAAAGGGAAAATAAAACAGAGGAATGAAAGGAAGTAAAAAGGAAGGAGAAGGAGGAATGAAAGTTAGTGAAAAAAAATGGAGAAAAAATATAATAGCATGAAAACAAAATTAAAAAAAACACTCACTTTTAATTATATTGTGCAAAACAACCTTTACAAAATCTGAGACAACAGTAGGGCCTCCTAGTAATCTTTCTATACATCAGCACTGAATTAGTCAATGAGCAATCAATAGTGAAATGCCTTACATTGAACTATAACTATAACAACAAAAATGTTACTCTGCCTGTGTACTGTTGGCAATAAAGATATCTCTCTGCCAGCAAAAGGGTTAAACTGATTTCAGCATAAATAATCCAATAAGTGTTGACATGATATACAAACAATTGATCTTATACCTAATAATAAAGTAAAGTTGGTGATTGTAGTCGAGGGCGAGCTGAAGGTTCCCTTTTCAATAGCTACTACACCAAGGTGTAGGGGAGGGCGCTTCTCCTTTCTCTGCATTTCTCCACTTTACCCTTGATACATACTTTTAACAAGGAGACATCAAGTACCATTTTTTGAGTCTTTGGTATGACTTGACCTTGGATTGAATCCCAGTTTCCCAGGCCATTGGCAAACACTAGACTGTTTGCCACTAGGATTATTCCTAAGAGTAACAATGATTACTATTATAGCATATGATACTATAATGGAAAGAGAAAGAAAGTGTGTGTATGTATATATATATATATATATATATATATATATATACACACCCACTCTTCTGCACTCTCAGGATGTGATACAAGGTAAATTTTAAGTGGAGTTTAACAAGTTTGAATTTAGAATTTTTCTTCTCTTAAACTGGTTGCCATACTAAGGTTAAAGAGCATTGTCTGTCCTCCTTGCTGGAGGGAGGATTGTTGGATTCATATGTTTCCCAAAGGTATTAGCACTATGTGAAATGCAAACAGCCTTGTCTAGGATTTGAACTTGTCATCCCGTCCATTTACTATGACAGTAACCATTACACCACAAATGAAAGTATGTATATGTGTCAGTAGATGAGTATTGTAAAAATGTTAAAGAATTCTTGGTATCTTTGGTTGGTATCTTCCTACTTCTAATTCTTTTCTCCTGACCTTGTACCATACTAAACTAAGTGGGTACTTATCAATATTGAAAGCAAACAGAAAAATGAAGATGAGATATAAAGCATTGAAACATAAAGGAAGGAGATATGAAAGAGTGGGACATGAAGGAAAAAGTAGGAGATATGAAAGAGTGAGACCTGAAAGAAAAGGAAGGAGATATGAAAGAGTGGGACATGAAGGAAAAAGAAGGAGATATGAAAGAGTGGGACATGAAGGAAAAAGTAGGAGATATGAAAGAGTGAAACCTGAAAGAAAAGGAAGGAGATATGAAAGAGTGGGACCTGAAAGAAAAGGAAGGAGATATGAAAGAGTGGGACCTGAAAGAAAAGGAAGGAGATATGAAAGAGTGAGACCTGAAAGAAAAGGAAGGAGATATGAAAGAGTGAGACCTGAAAGAAAAGGAAGGAGATATGAAAGAGTGGGACCTGAAAGAAAAGGAAGGAGATATGAAAGAGTGGGACCTGAAAGAAAAGGAAGGAGATATGAAAGAGTGGGACCTGAAAGAAAAGGAAGGAGATATGAAAGAGTGGGACCTGAAAGAAAAGGAAGGAGATATGAAAGAGTGGGACCTGAAAGAAAAGGAAGGAGATATGAAAGAGTGAGACCTGAAAGAAAAAGAAGGAGATATGAAAGAGTGGGACATGAAGGAAAAAGAAGGAGATATGAAAGAGTGGGACCTGAAGGAAAGAGAAGGAGATATGAAAGAGTGAGACCTGAAAGAAAAGGAAGGAGATATGAAAGAGTGAGACCTGAAAGAAAAGGAAGGAGATATGAAAGAGTGAGACCTGAAGACAACGGAAGGTGATACGAAAGAGTGAGACATGAAGGAAAAGGAAGGAGATATGAAAGAGTGGGACATGAAGGAAAAAGTAGGAGATACGAAAGAGTGGGACATGAAGGAAAAAGTAGGAGATATGAAAGAGTGGGACCTGAAGGAAAAGGAAGGAGATATGAAAGATTGAGACCTGAAAGAAAAGGAAGGAGATATGAAAGAGTGGGACCTGAAGACAACGGAAGGTGATACGAAAGAGTGAGACATGAAGGAAAAGGAAGGAGATATGAAAGAGTGGGACATGAAGGAAAAGGAAGGAGATATGAAAGAGTGAGACATGAAGGAAAAGGAAGGAGATATGAAAGAGTGGGACATGAAGGAAAAGGAAGGAGATATGAAAGAGTGGGACATGAGGAAAAGGAAGGAGATATGAAAGAGTGAGACATGAAGGAAAAAGTAGGAGATACGAAAGAGTGGGACATGAAGGAAAAAGAAGGAGATATGAAAGAGTGGGACATGAAGGAAAAAGTAGGAGATATGAAAGAGTGAAACCTGAAAGAAAAGGAAGGAGATATGAAAGAGTGGGACCTGAAAGAAAAGGAAGGAGATATGAAAGAGTGGGACCTGAAAGAAAAGGAAGGAGATATGAAAGAGTGGGACCTGAAAGAAAAGGAAGGAGATATGAAAGAGTGGGACCTGAAAGAAAAGGAAGGAGATATGAAAGAGTGAGACCTGAAAGAAAAAGAAGGAGATATGAAAGAGTGGGACATGAAGGAAAAAGAAGGAGATATGAAAGAGTGGGACCTGAAGGAAAGAGAAGGAGATATGAAAGAGTGAGACCTGAAGGAAAGAGAAGGAGATATGAAAGAGTGAGACCTGAAAGAAAAGGAAGGAGATATGAAAGAGTGAGACCTGAAAGAAAAGGAAGGAGATATGAAAGAGTGAGACCTGAAAGAAAAGGAAGGAGATATGAAAGAGTGAGACCTGAAAGAAAAGGAAGGAGATATGAAAGAGTGAGACCTGAAGACAACGGAAGGTGATACGAAAGAGTGAGACATGAAGGAAAAGGAAGGAGATATGAAGGAAAAAGTAGGAGATACGAAATAGTGGGACATGAAGGAAAAAGTAGGAGATACGAAAGAGTGGGACATGAAGGAAAAAGTAGGAGATATGAAAGAGTGGGACCTGAAGGAAAAGGAAGGAGATATGAAAGATTGAGACCTGAAAGAAAAGGAAGGAGATATGAAAGAGTGGGACCTGAAAGAAAAGGAAGGAGATATGAAAGAGTGGGACCTGAAAGAAAAGGAAGGAGATATGAAAGAGTGAGACCTGAAAGAAAAAGAAGGAGATATGAAAGAGTGGGACATGAAGGAAAAAGAAGGAGATATGAAAGAGTGGGACCTGAAGGAAAGAGAAGGAGATATGAAAGAGTGAGACCTGAAGGAAAGAGAAGGAGATATGAAAGAGTGAGACCTGAAAGAAAAGGAAGGAGATATGAAAGAGTGAGACCTGAAAGAAAAGGAAGGAGATATGAAAGAGTGAGACCTGAAAGAAAAGGAAGGAGATATGAAAGAGTGAGACCTGAAAGAAAAGGAAGGAGATATGAAAGAGTGAGACCTGAAGACAACGGAAGGTGATACGAAAGAGTGAGACATGAAGGAAAAGGAAGGAGATATGAAGGAAAAAGTAGGAGATACGAAATAGTGGGACATGAAGGAAAAAGTAGGAGATACGAAAGAGTGGGACATGAAGGAAAAAGTAGGAGATATGAAAGAGTGGGACCTGAAGGAAAAGGAAGGAGATATGAAAGATTGAGACCTGAAAGAAAAGGAAGGAGATATGAAAGAGTGGGACCTGAAGACAACGGAAGGTGATACGAAAGAGTGAGACATGAAGGAAAAGGAAGGAGATATGAAAGAGTGGGACATGAAGGAAAAGGAAGGAGATATGAAAGAGTGAGACATGAAGGAAAAGGAAGGAGATATGAAAGAGTGGGACATGAAGGAAAAGGAAGGAGATATGAAAGAGTGGGACATGAGGAAAAGGAAGGAGATATGAAAGAGTGAGACATGAAGGAAAAAGTAGGAGATACGAAAGAGTGGGACATGAAGGAAAAAGAAGGAGATATGAAAGAGTGGGACCTGAAGGCAACGGAAGGAGATATGAAAGAGTGGGACATGAAGGAAAAGGAAGGAGATACGAAAGAGTGAGACATGAAGGAAAAGGAAGGAGATACGAAAGAGTGAGACATGAAGGAAAAGGAAGGAGATACGAAAGAGTGGGACATGAGGGAAAAGGAAGGAGATACGAAAGAGTGGGACATGAGGGAAAAGGAAGGAGATATGAAAGAGTGGGACCTGAAGGAAAGAGAAATGAGATATAAGAGAATGTGAATGAAATCTGCAGAAAAGAGTCCAAAAAGGAAGATGAGATATGAAAGTGAGATATAAAGGGAAGAGAACAGGACGAAGAAAAAAGGAAGATAACAACACAGGAGAAAATGTGAATGAGGCATAAAGGAAAGGGAATGCCTTCTGAAGCAGTGGGAAAAAAAAAGAAGAATGGAAGTAGAAAAAAAAATTTGTGACCCCACTCCCCAAGAAAACAAACAAAAAAAAACCTTAAGAATTTAAAAAGTAAAGAAAAAAAATGTGTCTATTTGAGGAGAAGGTAGTTAAAAACTTCTCAACTTAAGAATTACTATGGGAGTTGCAAGATGTCGAAGGAGAAGCCTCTTTTCTCCCCAACCCTCACCCTGGCATTGTTTCTCTCATTAGTTTTCCTCCTCCTCCTCCTCTTCAGGTCTTACTGATATTCCTTTATATGGGTGGGCTTGTTTTTGGCAGCAGACATGGCTTACTATCTTCCTGTGCAGCCTAGATTTACCCGCATTACTCATTATAAGCGTTTTGTGTGGCTTTCTGTCTTGTTTCTCTTGTTGAATGGACTTTTTTTTTAATAGAAAGGTAAATTAATACTAAAGTTACTGCCACTTTTTTTAGCTTTTATCAGTTGGGTCCTCTTTTTTTTTCAGCCTTGTGGCAAACTCAGCTTAGATTAATGTATATCCAGTTCTTTTGGCTAGGCTTAGAATATGCTGATTGTATCCCCTATAAAAGGGGTTAGGTCCTCTCCCTCTCATACAAAGGGTATGACACTAAACTGAATTTGATAGTGAGGCTGAAGTTCTGGAGATCTGGGGGATAGTGGAGTACTCCTTTATTGCCACTACTGCCTGGTCCACTTGCCTTGTCAGCTGGGGCTGTAGAAAACCCTGACTGCTCCTCTTCAGAGCGGTAAGACCCTCCCCAACAAGTGTCCCAGATATGACACTAAACAATTTGATGATGAGGCTCCAGTAATGCTGGAGCTTTGGGGAATGCAGAGTAATATCTATGGGTCAAGTAGAAGTAAACTGAATTACTTGAAATTGTTTTGACATTTTGAATTATGACTGTTTCTATGTATGAAAATAGATTTGGCATTAAATAACCTACAATGGTTGATATGCCATCAAACCAAACCAATCCCTGGCCCACACTAACTTGGAGTATTAGTTCCTATTAGTGTCCCGTCTATGGGTCAAATAGATCTTTAAAAATTATTTGTCTTTGGAAGCACTGTGTGAAACCTCTTAAACAACTAAATAAAAAATGTAAATATGATGGTACAATTTATGTGATTCCCTAACATGATGGCATAAAATAACCCTAGATAGATTGATATGTCATTAAAATCCCTCAATCAATTAAAAAGGTATGACACTAAACTACATTCAGTTTTTCTGGAATTCTAGTCGAGTATGGAGTAACCCTTTGTTATCATTACTACCAAGTCTACTCTCACTCTAAGTGATAGTATTTGCTTAGGCTCCTATCTATGAGTCAAAAAGATCTGTTTGGAAATTATTAGTATTGGATAGGAATGCTTGAAACCATATAACTGTGTGCAAACTATTTGTATTAAGAAAAGTTACTTGAAGCCACGATAGTTTACAAATGATTGTTGTTATTAGTTATTTGAAAGCATATAATCTCTTGAAAAAAAAAAAGAAGCAAAATAAACTTCAGTATTAAATAACTTAACAAGGGTTGATATGTTGTAAAACCAGCCAACCAACCAACCAGAATCAAAGTTAAAAGTCTGATTATTTGCATCTCGGTAATTTTCGTCTGGAATGGATGTTGTCTTATGCTGCATCACTCAAAACAGACACAATTATTGAATAAGTTTCGCTATTCAAGCTTTTTTTTCTTTTGGCATTGATTACAAGCTATTTTGTAAATTCCTGCTATGGATGTAATATCAGCTTTTGGTTTTATTTCAAATAAGTTTCATCAAATTTTTTTTTTTGTTGTTGCTTTAGGCTATTGCCAATTCAGTATTAAACAAAAACCTCATATCATATCCAAAGCACGAGTTTACTAAATAATTTGTAATGCCAAATCCTCTTAACCCCCCCAAGCAAAAGCAGGACGACCAGCTCGAACATACATACAGCATGTAGCCCTGAAGACCTGCCAGAGGCGATGAATGATAGGGAGAAGTGGCGAGAGAGGGTCAGGGATATCCGTGCTAATGACACGACATGATGATGATGATGATATATATATATAATCCATATATGGTTTGTAAACACATTTTCTTGATAACGTTTTTAAATGAGCCTAAGCTCATTCTATTAGACACAGTTAAATGGTTCCAAGTGTTGCTATGTATCACTAACCACTGAATTAAATATCAGTCATTTATTTGCACACTTAAATGTTCAAACACTTCTATTTCTAACAATTCAATTTAGCGTAAGTCATTTGTTTGCTCTCAGTTTAAATGTCAAATAGTTCTATTTGATCCATAGATAGGACTCTATCAGGTGTTACCATTGCAGGCCAGAGGGAACCGAGGAGTGATAGCAATGAAGGGGTACTCTACATTCCCCAAAGCTCCAAGATTGGAGCCTCACTATCAGATTGTTTAGTATCATATACAGGATACTCATTGGTGAGGGGTTCTTACCCTTCTGCAGAGATGCAGTTGGTGTATTCTACAACCCCAGCCAACTGAGCTGTACTGTGTAAGGTTTGGAATGAAATCTGATTCATGAGAAAAATAAGATGTTTCACTAGTGATATAGCATCATCAGAATGAAAATGAATTTATAATCAAAATGAACGATTTTCTTTCTTACACACACACACACACACATATATATATATATATATAAGATTCTCAGTTATATTTTATTTATTTTTCATTTATTTGAAATTTCTTATTTTTTAAAATTAAAATATAAATGATTATAATTAAGTATTTATTATGATAATAATATGACGTTCATTCAATAAAAAAGATGAATTTTTCTTTAGATGTTGACAATAGAAAACACTGTTTACAGTTGAACATTTTTAAAGGAAATCAATAGTGATGGGCTCTTTCATATCCAAAACGACTGTCAGCATGACCTTCTTTACTGACTGCTGCACCTGGAAATTTTTCTTTACTTGAGAGTCAGTGTGTTTCTACTCTATAGATTGTCTGTTTTACACAGGAACTTTGTGGCAAACACGTTTAACCCATTTGCAAACCTTTATTTTGCTAAAACATGCATTTACATACATATAATACATTCTTCTGTAAATTTCACATAGTTTGCACTTGTCAGTCAGCAAAAATTTGATGACAGAACTCTGTTCAAACTTGGAACACTCTGTTTGATTTGCAGCCTGAAAACAAATATTTTTCTGATATTAAAATAATTTTTATTATAAACAAAGAGTTTAAATTTGTAGAAAAAAATTCACAAAAAAAAAAAATCTATTTAACTTTTTTCAAAAAAATTCAACTTATTTATTGAATGACTCTTGTAGTTATTAGTAATATTGCTCTATTATTTTTAAATATTGAACACTTTGCATTAAATAACATAGAAAAGAAATGTCTCTCACTCACACACACACACACACACACACACACACACACACACACACACACACACACACACACACCTCTCCCAACTAGATATATTTATTTAAAAAACTCCACAACAACTAACCTCCCTTATAGAACATTTTAAAACAAAATGCTGAAAATGTTTAAAAAAAATAAAATGAAATAAAAAAGAATGCTACAATTCAATTCTAAAAAGAAACGATGACCCCTGAAGACGACCAGAGTATAGCTGAAAATGCTTTGGAAAAAAACATTGGACAATTCTTACACCAATTTCACCTTGAAATACGGAAAAAACACAACTTGAGAAACTACAATCAAAAACTATAAAGAAAAAAATGTTCTATCATGTTCAACAAAACATGATAATTTGCTTAGCAATAATTTGCTGCCAAATTATACAATATATATATATAACATGCTTTTCTTCCTTGTCATCTGTTATTTTCATTTTAGTGAAATCATAAATTCTGAAGAAGCTATCAGTATCGTGAAATCTGATTTTCCAGATTGACTTTCTTAACGTGGGTGGTGTAATCATTATTAAAGTAGGAAATGAACCCGGTGACCTGAGTTCAAATCCTGACCGAAGCTATTTGCGTTTCATATAGCACTAATACTCTTGGGAAAGGTATGAATCCAACTATTCTCTCTTTAACTATGGGTAAATAGTAGGGCAGATTGAACTTTCTAACTTTGGTATGGTAACCCGTCTTGGAGAAGGAAAACTGAATTCCCACCTGGTAAATTCCTCTTGCAAATTGACCTCGTGTCACGTCCTGCTTGTACAGAGGGGTTGGGTAAATACCTACATTATATATATATATATATATATATATATATGTTACATTTCTGGTCTTTATTAAATAATATATTTTTTTTTTTATTGTTTATCTTTTTGTTTACCATATTCTTTGAATGGATCCATCTTGGTATAATGGCTTACGTGCTGAATTGTGTTCTGAGTTCAAACTTCAGTCACATTCACTTTCAGACTAAGACCCTTGGGAAAAGTATGAGACCCTTTACTCACCCCAGCTATGGGTTAAATAGTACCATTACTGTTCTTCTACAAGGATAGCTTTAGCATTAAATAACCCATTAAGGTTGATATGCCATTAAACCAAGAAATCAAACCAAATGATATTCTTTGAGTATTAATTTTGTACCAACCCTTGTATATACATATGTACTTACACATCTAATATGTTTGTTCAGATAATTCTTTCCTGTGTTAATTTTCTTTTTGGTACTTACATCAACAAATGTGATAATCTTTACTCAACCACAGGTTTGACAGTTTACTCAGATATTTGATACTCAAGCAGTTTTTCTTCTTATATACTTACCTATTTACTTACTTGTAATTGCTGGCATTTTCAACTTGATGCCTATTCAGAAAAGAAAACACTAGGTCATGTCAACTTCTAGGACATGTGTGACCGTGTTTTGATAAACTATTACTTTTGGTTTATTGTAACTGTTATTGATTATTTTCTTTCCTGTTTAACTCTTCCCCCAAGTACTCTTTCATGACCATTACTTCTAGGTTCACTCTGACCTAGAGTGGTAGTATCTGCTAGGGTTCCATCTATGCTTCAAATAGAACTGTTCAATATTTTACTCAGATTACTATTTTTAAATTGAATTATCAGTGTTGAATAGCAATACTTGAAACCATTTAACTATGTGCAGACAACAAATAGCAATACAAGAAACCATCTAACTGTGTGCAAATAAAATTATTTGTATTAAAAAGCAATACTTGAAACCATTTAACTGTGTGAGTTAAATAGCACCATTGTGGTTCTAGATGGTTGATGTGTCATCAAATAAAGAAACCAAACCTAAAAGCAACTGATCTGGTGCCAATAGATTGAGAGATCAAGTTATGAGATAGATTATGGGTGTGATTTAGGCTTCTGTTAATATCAATCACTCTTGCATAATGGTAAAGCATTTGGTATAGGTAAGATTTCTCTGATGCAAAAGGAGATGTGAGTTTGAGTCTCACAGAAAACTTTATCCTTTAATATTCTCTAATATTTGCTGATCCTGACTATCTAAGAAATAACAACCAGAGGAAGTTTTGGTAAAAAGCAACTAAAATTAAAACAGAGAAAATACTAGTCAAAATTTATAATAATAATTAATAATAATGAAAACTTGGAAGAATCTATATGTAAAAGAGGATGGAGAGAGAGAGAGATTTAGCTATGACAAATGTGGAAGAGAAAGATACATCAAGTTAAGGGAAATCTAACCCCTGTCCTACTGTCATCATAATCAGCCTGTATCCTTATTATTCAAGTATGTCACATGTTGTGTGTGTGGGTGGGGTGAGAATGATATAAAACAAATGACTTTTAAATATTCTAATTAACACTTTAAAATACTTCTTTCTTCATCCCTCTCCTGCCCTAACAAGATATCCTGGATACTAAAACTGTATTCAATTGTCAGGGTCCGGTTCTGGCAATTGTAGAGTCATCTCTATTCTTCCAGATTGACCTGTTAGAGTCCTATATATGAGTCGAATAGATCTGTCTGAAAATTGTTTGTTTTAGATAGGAATACTTGATCTCATATAGCTGTGCAGATTATTAGTATTAGATAGGAATACTTGATCTCATGTAACTGTGTGTAAATTGTTTGTATTAAGAATAGTTATTTGAAGCTTCAATTGTTTATAAAGGATTATTATTATTAATTACTTGAAATCATATAATTTCCCATTAAAAATGATAGGTGTATAACAACAAACAAGAGTATGTATATAAAGTTGAAAGTAATTAAAAAAAGAAAACTTGTAATATAGTTAGCACTTCGGGTAAAATGTAGAGCTAAATAAAACATTGCTATATTGGCTCTTTCAAATAGTGTATTAATAAATAGTAGAATTTTGATAGGCAAACAATTGTGTAGACCTGTGGATGGACAGTGAATTTTGCAAAAAAAAAGGGGGGGGTTATTTCTATGTATGTAAGTGAATTACAGTCGTCATTTACTTAGTTTGGTACAAGACCAGAAATATAGGGCACCCAATGAGAAAGATAAGCCTATTAATAAGTCACATTTTGTGTAGTATAATAGCAAGCCAGACTAGCAAACTATTGTAGATGAGTTGGATTTTCCTTGGGTGCCCTATACTTTAAGCCTTGTGCCACAACTAAGATAAGCCTATTAAAAAAAAGGTCACACTTCATGTGGTATGATAGCAAGCCAAACTCATTGCATATTCACAGATTGCCAAACTCATTAACAATAGTTTGCTAGTCTGGCTTGCTGTTAAACCATATGAAGTGTGACTTTTTTTAATAGGCTTATCATAGTTGTGGCACAAGGATAAAAGTATAGGGGCACCCAATAAAAATCCAACTCATTTACAATAGTTTGCTAGTCTGGCTTGCTATTATACCGCACAAAATCTGACTTCTTACTAATAGGCTTATCTTAGTTGTAGCACAAGGACAGAAGTATAGGGCACCTAGTGAGAATCAAACTCACTAACAACAGTTGTCTAACTCACTAACCATTACACCATGAGGTGCTTAAGTATAAATTGGTATTTTTTTTTACATGTTAATATATAAAATGCTGCTGAATTTGAAGGCGCTTTTAACTTCAATGAGAATTTGAAATTTTGCTGGTTATCATTTTCATCAGTCCAACTATTTGGGCTTATTGAAAAAATACTGGTAAACTAAACCTCAAAATGCCAAGTTTTGTCCTTTCTTTTCATTGAAAAATGAAATGAAACTTGTTTTTTTTTCCTGGCAATTACAGTATGCCTTCTTGTAGCTATGAATCTGTAAATATGCAATTCAAAACTCTTGCACAAAATCAGGATTTGTTGGCATTGGCAAGGCTCCAAGATCTGTTAATCTTTTGGGAAGAGTGCCTTTATTTTTAGAAAATGAAACTTTATGCCAAATGTCTGGCAGTCAGCAAATCCAGATTCTTAATTCTACATTTTTTCTGTAAGAATTTATTTTCTTTAACCCTGCCCAACTTTCAGTTCTTTTACAACCAATGGTTGCTAGGGAATGACGTGACTGTTAATGGCTGGTAGTGAATAATGTGACCACCAATGGTTGCTAGGGAATAACATGACTGCTAATGGTTGCGAGGGAATGAAATGACTGCTAACAGCTGCTAGAGAATGACATGACTGCCAATGGTTGTTAGAGAATGATATGCTATTAAATAATGTGATCACCAATGGTTGCTGGGGAATGGCATGATGGCCAATGGTTGCTAGTAAATGATGTGTCCATCAATAGTTGCTTGTGATGGCATGACTGTTAATGGTTGCTAGGGAACAGCATGATTAGCAGTAATATCTGGACAATGGCTGGCAAGTGATTTGAATTAATTGCCTCACTTGTATTAATTTTTTGATCAAGATTAGTTATAATTTACTAAGCTTTTTGCTTAGATGTGGCACAAGGCTTTATGAATGGGGCACCCAATGAGACTCAAACTCACTTGTGAAGGTTTGCTTGTTTAGCTTGCTAACCCTATCAAGATTAGTCATTGATTTGGTCACTAAACTCTTGTGTTTCTCTACTTTTTGCGCCTTTTGATTCTCTTAGATTGTTTTACTTCGTATTATTTTATATATCTTTAATTTTTTTAATAATGCAAAAAGGTTTTTAAAATCCATTTTGACGACTTTTCTAAGCTGAAACTAACATTAAAAAAAAATTTCCTGCATTTTTTTTTTACAATATGACAATAGTTGTTTAAAGATGTAAATATTGTAAAAGATTTTGTTTAATGTTGAAGGCACTAGGTTTTGAGTACTGAAGGCTTGAAGTCCCCCTTCTGACATGAGTATATTGACTGATGTATCCCATCTCAAAAAAGGCAATTGGATATCCTCCTTAGTAAATTCATATCAGAAGTTGAACTGTAGTGAGATGGGAGCACAGGACCAGCAAATAAAAAAATACCCATATGGCAAATACAAACCCAAAACCTTGTTATATACCCTACATATGAGCATTAATGAGTATATCCCATTCCTCATAAATATGTTGGACACTATTGTGAGGGGTGTGTGTGAAAATAAACTGAGTAGTCACCACTAGCAGCAGTTACTTTCTTCATGCTGCTGGCAAGTATCGTATTTTGTTAATATTATAAACATTTCCAAACTGTCCCCCAGATTCTTGATTGAAAAAATCATTTTTAGCAGAGCAAACCCTTAAACTGTGAAGAAAATTAGGAGTGGCAATCTATTTGTAGTCTTATTGGTTATTTACTTTGGCTCATTGGCCTAGTAGGTAGAGTGTTCGCCAATGGTCCGAGAGACCAAGGTTCGATCCCATGTCGAGTCATACCAAAGATTTTAAAAATGGTACTTGATACCTCCTTGCTTAACACTCAACAATATAAGGTACATATCAAGGATAAAGTGGAGCAGTCTAGGGAAAGGAGTAGTGGCCTCCCCTACACCTTGGTGTAGTAGCTATTGAAAAGGGAGCCTTCGGATCGCCCTTGACTACAGTTGCCAACTTTACTTTTGCTTATTTGTTAAGCTCGATAACAAAAAACATGCCAAAAAACAATTTCCCCAATCTGAAATGCAAAACCTATCAGCATGAAAAGCTTAACAGAGAAAGTTATCAGAAAGAGGTAGTTATTCCTACACCAGTGGAAATTAAAACAGCCTTCCGAAGGGTTAGGAGTCACCACAGACTATAAAAGAATAACCATTAGAAGGATTGGTGAAGAAATACAAACTTTTACATTTTGACTTTTATCTGTTATTCCCAAGAAAATAAAAATTGAAAAGGTAGAACAATACATCATCTTAAAGTGCTTTAAGTACCAAAAATATGGACACCAGGTGGAGAGTTGGAGAGGATGTCCAACATGTGGAAGGTGTATCCAAAAAGACCCGGGTCACATGGAAGAAAATTGTGCCAATGAAACTAAGTGTCTTGAGAACTATCCCACATTTTCAAGTATTTGCACTATATACAGAAGAGAGAGAAATCATGAAGTAGAGAAGAAATATGATATTTCTAGAAGCAAGAAAAATAATAGAATCTTCTATGAAAGACGAGACTCATGCCAATGTATCCCAAAGGGAAGCTCCAATCAGCAATAACATCAGTTTACCAGATTAATACAGAGCTCTGATCAAAAAACTAGTGCCAACAACTGACCACAGTTTCAAAATCAGTTAATTAAAGAAACTAAAATGACCTGAAATCTGTCAAAAAACCCCCCAAAAGAACCAACAAGAACCACCCACACCCTCACCAAAAGGATATTGACTGAAAACTCCAAATCTTCAACTGATTCAAGTATCTACTGATCTGCCCTCCAATTCCCAAAATTGATAACTCTAGAAAAATCCTGATAACAAATTCAAAACCAAACACCAAAGCAAATAATGAAAAACCAAAAGACGTTCAAACTCAATGACTGAAACATTGTCCCTTTGTAAATATCTATGGGAATAAACAAATGATTTAAAAATATATTTTTTTTAAATCAAGAAAGTGCTCAAATGCTGGCCTGCAGAGCAAAATAACACATAATAAAAGAAACTGATATCTAGAAAAAAATACAGTGTTTCAGAAAGATTAATATAATTTTGCAATGTAATAACTTGGCCAATTCTCATTCAAATGATCTCAAAATTTTCTTCCCAGTTTTACAGAAATGCCATTCAGTGGAAAAGAAAACGTGTTTAAATGTTAAACATGGAATTTTGAGTTGTTTTTAGATTTAATGTTTAAACATCTTTTCATTTTAAATGATTGGCATTTCTATTACTGAGAAGAAAAAACAAACAAACATTAAACATAGAATTTTGAATTCTTTCTACACATGCTGTTAAAATTTGAGACCAGTTGAATAAGAATTGGGCAAGTTATTAGATTATGAAATTATATTAGCTTTTCTGAAACAGCCTGTACATTTCAAATGATATCAAGATTTTTGAAACAGCCTGTAGATTTCAAATGATATCAAGATTTTTGAAACAGCCTGTACATTTCAAATGATATCAAGATTTTTGAAACAGCCTGTACATTTCAAATGATATCAAGATTTTTGAAACAGCCTGTACATTTCAAATGATACCAAGATTTTTGGAACAGCCTGTATATTTCAAATGATACCAAGATTTTTGAAACAGCCTGTAGATTTCAAATGATCTCAAGGTTTTTGAAACAGCCTGTACATTTCAAATGATCTCAAGATTTTTGAAACAGCCTGTACATTTCAAATGATATCAAGATTTTTGAAACAGCCATACAATCATCTGATGAAACACAAGTAAAATGGACGAAGAAAAGAATTCATCTGATAATTGTATTCTCAATACTTGAAGCTTTAAGTTATAACGCCAACAAAAAGTTTATGTATATTAAAAATATGAATATGTAGCAGTTCAATAATAAGTACATATCTTATATATATTATGCAATTTTATTTTTGGTTACAGAGTTTCAATGTTGTAGAGTGTGGTAATAGATAATACCTAATAATATCCATTTTGTGTAATATTCCACTAGAAATAACCAAATAACATCCTGGTATTTTTAGTTTAGAGAAAAATTGTTTGGGGTGTACATATGGGATTTACTGTATGTGCAATTTTTAAGTGCCAGTTGTGTCGGTGGGTGCTCTATACTTCTGGCCATGTATCAAACTGTTAGAGATGTACTTATTTATAGGTGATTGATTCTATTTGAAGCTCATTAAGAATATTGACGTTTTTATGTCTTGAAATTGTTTGTGTATACAAATGTTTTTGCTTGATTTAAAACTATTTTGGTTAGATACACTACACTACTTAATCTCTTTCTGTTTCTTGTTCTTTTAACTTTTTCATTTCAGATTTAAAACTATATTGGTTAATTCTCTTCATTTTTTTCTCTTTTCAGTGCTTTTGCTCGTTATCCAAATGGTGTGATTGTGCACTATCATTGTTGCACAGACGTGAAAGTGTGTCCCACAGACTTGCGATGAAGGAAAGACATTCCGTTTATTCCATTCTCATCGTACTTGTAACCATGGTAACAAGAAAAAAAAATTTTTTTTTGCGCCTTGCAAACCACAAAAAAAGTAAAATATTTACTTAAAAAAGCATTAAAAAAATAGTAAGTTGCACAAAATCACCCTCTCTAATGGAGAAATACTGATCATATTTCAAAACCGATAAAATAGCCGAAATGCAAAGAAAAAAAAAAAAAAAGAAAAAATACAAGAAAAGAACAAAATATCTTTCTTGTACAAATCAACGATGAAAACCTACTCAGTTCTTTACTCCTGCTGTTCATGAAAATACTCCAAAGTTAAACACAGCTGATAATGTTTTTGGTTTTTATAAAATCTGTTGTGATCACAAGTCACTGCCAATATGACCATAACTATTCTCTCTAACTCTTGAATCTTTCATCTTCCCATGTTACAAGAAAAGTAACCCTTAATATGAATTCATAATATAAAACCCTTAATATGAACCCAAATATTGCTTGCTAATGTTACTAGGCTGTTGAATAACACCTTTACCTGACGTAAAGGTCTTAGCTCTTTCTTTGGATCTCATTTGCAAGTCATTTCACTTTGATAATGGTTAACTCTGATTTTCCAAATCTTTTAACAAGTGACATAGATATTCTAAGCTTTGTTTGGATAATATCTTTCCCTTGTTGGTGTTACTACAATATTTTGAGTGTCCTAGGTATGACACTAAACTGCAGCTGGTGGTGAGACTCCAGCTCTGGGGAGGGTGGAGTCACCCCTTCATTGCCATTACTCCCTGTCCACTCTGACAAGGAGTGGTACTACCTGTTAGGGTTTCATCTATGAGTCAAATACAGCTGCTTGCAAATTATTAGTAATAGACAGGAATACTTGAAACCATATAACTGTGTAAAAAGTGTAGTTATTTAAAGTTAAAATTGTTGACTGTTATTGAAATCATATATTTGTGCGCAAAAAGAAAAGAAGCTGACTTTAGCATTAAATAGCTTAGCAATTATTGACATGCTATAAAACCAACCAACACTATTTTGGTGATTTTATTTTATTTCTCTTTTCTTGCAAATTATTCATCTGTAGAAGGCCATGGAATGAATCGACCAAAACATTGTGTTGACAATGTCACCAATATAAAAGAGGTTTTCAATCGTCTGAAGAAAGCTAGTTATCTTAAGGTGTCCTATTGGTAAAGGTGTTTGCCCTTACTTTCAGCCTTGTTTATAGATAATTTGGCTTTCTTAAACATTAACTTGTATTTTCTATAATTTTGAGATGTGACATTAACATTCCCAGCTTTGTTCAGACACTCAAACTCTCTCTTGTTGTTGTTGTTGTTATGTGACAG
Source organism: Sepioteuthis lessoniana (assembly GCA_963585895.1). NCBI lineage: Eukaryota > Metazoa > Mollusca > Cephalopoda > Myopsida > Loliginidae > Sepioteuthis > Sepioteuthis lessoniana. The sequence continues at coordinate 17,218,957 of OY757940.1, read as the reverse complement.
CATTTTAACTGGTTCATTCTATTTCCTGAAGAAGGCCATAGAATGGATTGGCCAAAATATTGGGTTAACTATATCAATGACACAAAAGAAAATTTCAATTGTTTGAAGAAAGCTTGGAGTGATAACAAGCATTTTTTTAGGGTTGAGGATTAAGTTTATCTTGGCTTTTCAACTGAATTCTAAGCGTTGTATCAATTTGGGAAAGTTTGGGGGCCTTAACTAATGTACAAGACTTCATTTACACTGCAGCCGAGCCACAACACAGCCTGTGAAAAGTCTTTGATAGCTTATCAATTAATAGGGTTTAATTTTCACATAAGTTGGAATGGGGAAAACTGATATTATTTTATATTTGAACAGTCTGTAAATCTACAGAGACTGGGGTGACGAGTAGAAATGGATGGGTGGGTGGGGGCTTTATAAGTCTAAACTTTGACTTATTAAACAATTAAATCAACTAGCTGAAAACCCACTCTACAAGCAACTAGCTGAAAACCCACTCTAAAAACAGGATTTTAAGTTAGTAACACCAAACTATTCACTTGTGATGACTAATGAATTAATAAATGTCATTGAGAGGTAAATTTTATGACTTCATGGTGGCTATTACATATATTATAAATGTAAAGATTTCATGATTCGTGTTCAAGTCTTGATTTTCCGTTGACTGGAGAAAAAAAAGCATACGATTTTGATTTCTGGCTTGGATATTTTCAGCTAAATGTCTACTTTATATAGTTCAATAAAAAGATTAAGTTAAAGATTTAGTTAACCTGACAGATGCAAAGGTTGCAGTTTAGTATTCTACTTACATTGTAAGTTAAAACCTTTGCTAGTTAAAGTTTTGGTATTTTCTAAAACTACCATGCTTAAAATATGATCTGGGGTCTCTTAAGTAACCAGATAAAATTTGATGGCTATGGTTCTAGCTGTCTTTATTTTGTGATGATGGAAACCAAAAGAGAAATGATAAACTAAAACTTTATTCAGTTTTTACTTATAATTAAATTCCAGAGAACTTGTTGAGACAGTTGTTGGTGATCTTGAAAAAGGGGACTTTGCAAGTTGTTTTGTTGGGGACAAATAAATGTATGAGTTTCCCAAGGAGAGTGTTTTAAGCAGTTTTATGGTGATATTGCTGTAGGTAGGCAATTCTTTTTGATATTGAATGGTTGAATACTTTATAGATATATAACACACACGTGTGTGTGTGTATGTATATATATATATATATATATATATATATATATATATATATATATTGTGCTACAAAAAGTCACATGCACCTAATAATAACTATGGGGAGATACTGAAAAATTATTGGTATTTTCTTGTGCTTTTGGAATTTGATATTTGATTACCTCAGTTATACACTGTAAAAGTAATTGTCTTGTAAGTCTTGTTCAGGAAGGAGGGTCTCTGTAGCTAATGTACTGCGACCTCAACATAAGTGAGTTCAAACTCCAGTCGTGCTAGTGCATTCACTTTGGAAAAGGTATGAATTCCTTTATTTCTCAAACTATAAGTTAGTACCACTGCTGTTCTTCTACAAGGATGGCTTTGGCTTTGGCTTTAAATAACCCATGAAGGTTGATATGCCATTTGAAACAAAGTAAAGTTCAGTATGTAATAAAAACATTTTTTTATGGTGTCCTCACCATAATCTTTTTAAAATTACTCAATATCATTGGTTATAACTTTCAGGTAATTTCAGAGCTTTTACAAGTTGGTTGTGTACCTTTTCTATATCTCAAGCTGTTTCATGGACTTAAAAATTAACATAGATGCTCTTAGAAGTTTACTTATTATACAGTGATAAAATGCCAGAGTTCTGTATTAGTAAATCTGGTTTAGAAGTTGGAATATCTATGCTTATTGGTGATTGTATTACATAATGATCTCTGCCATAAAGAATGGACTTTGTAAAGCAAGTTAAAATTCTGACTGTAGCTGTTGGGAAAGGCATGAATTCATCTCTTCTTTCTCCAGCTATTGGCAAATAGTAGGGTAGATTGGGATCTCTAGCCTTAGTAAGAACAACCAGTCTCAGAAAAGGAAAATTCTGAATTCAAACCCCTTACCCGCATGCTCGGTAACTAGTTGTTGTAGAGTGACAAAAGTCAGAGGCAAAGTTCCTGTTACATTGTGGTTAAAGTGCTGGACTGCGACATTATTGTAAGCAAATTCAAACTCCAGTTGTGCTATTACATTCACTTTCAGGCTAATACCCTTGGGAAAGATATAACCCCCCCTATCCCCCAAGCTTTAGGTTAGATAGTGTCACTACTGTTCTTCTACAAGGATGACTTTGGCATTGAATAATGCATGAAGATTGATATGCCATTAAATAAAGAAACTAAACTACAAATAAAGAGCTGAAGTCCTTAAGGCAATCTGATGATGTTTTCAGCCTCCTTCTGGCAATAACACTAAGGCTAAGTTGTAGAGCACCTTGCTCTTCCCTTGGACAACATCAATGTCTTGAAGAAAGGAGACCTGCTGCATAGGCATCTGTAGGTTTTCGATACAACATTGCCCATGTCTGTGTCAGAATTCAGTCACAAATCCAAGATTGATGGATCACAGAATGAGAAATTGTGAATAAATGTTGGTGTGTTGTACTTTTTTTGGTGTAACAATTTGATCTCGATCCTCTTATCATTTTATAGGCACAATGTGGATTAGGATGTTGTACAGATTTACTGGTAGAATGGGTGTTCAGCCTTATAATTTCATAACCATTTAATTTGATCTTCAAGAAATGAAACTTTTCTAGACAAAAACAAAAATAATAATACTTTTGTCTCATAATCACATTTTTTTTTCATATGGATCTCTTACTCACTATTGGCATTACCCCCACCAAAGGTTCCTTGCATATATTTGTCCATACAAGAACTCCATTTTATTTTGTCCTTTGCCAGTCTTTTCACTGTTAGCAGTGGTAGTTTTTTTATCCTCTCTTATTCGCCCACTTATTTTGCTGCTCATTATGGATCTTCTGTTAGTAAAATAATTCTTGTATGAATGGTTGATATAACAGGCATTGTCTTTGCATACCATGTGACCAAACTACTTCAAACTTTTCTTCTTGGTAATGGCTGTGATTTTATTTGGTATTCCAATATCTATTTCTATATATCATCCATCTTAATAAGATTTACGTGAGAAACTCCCACCATAATCCTGAGGCTAGCATTTTCAAATCCACTGTTTGCTGTTGTCTTCCTTCTACAAACTCCAAGTTTCTCTCGCATATATAGCTATCATGACTATTAATGTGTAGTATAGTGTAACATTGTAAGAGAGTGGTTACGGGTGGCAAATAGAAAAGTTTTAAAAGAAAAAAGCCAGCAGCAGTAAGAGAGGCAAATTGATAGAGTTCAACATCTCTTCCAGTGGGCTTGATGTAACAAGATATGCCTGATCTAGCACTTCAGACTGAAAACTGCAGTTAACCAGGACTTGCTGTTACTAGACTCTATCAGCTATATAAGTGATTGTGGAGGCTGACCGAGCATTTGAACCATTAAAAAAATATAAGAAGTGCGGGTTTCTACTCAAAAGAATCTACCCTGCCCATTGTATCTTTTATCCATTCTGATATACTTCCATCGCTCAGAAACTGAATGGAAGGAATAAAACAACACAACTCTTGAGGCAAGTTGGGTTTTTGTATTTTTTTTCCTTCATCAGATGCCCACCCATCACTGACATAGGAATCATCAGTGACTATGCTACAATAGATGAGTGCTTCCTTTTGGAGGGGAGAACATTTACAGTTATAATGGGGAGGCTTAAGGGAGTAGATGGGGTGCAAATTTGGATATTATCATCTGTGAAATAAAAATGAGGGAATGACACTTTCATAGTGGTTGTTACATTTGCATATAATTTTAATAGACTAAATGGACCAATAATTATGGGACAGAGGAAGTAAAATAAAAGTAATATATATATGTGTATGTGTGTGTTATGTATGCTGGATGACTGTACTTGAGAGTGCCCCAAAGGCTCCCTTTTCAATAGCTACTACATCAAGGTGTAGGGGAGAGTGCTACTCCTTTCTCTGGATTGCTCCTCTTAACCTTGATCCATATCTTATAATGCTGAATGTTAAGCAAGGAGGTATCAAGTACCATTTTTTGAGTCTTAAGTATGACTTGACAGGGAATTGAACCTGTACCATTGGCAAAGATTCTAACCATTGTGCCAATGTAATTGTTTTATTTATATATATATATATATATATATATGTTTGTTGTAGGTCTAAAGAAAGAGTAAAAATATATTTTAAAATAGGTAGGTCCACGAAGAGATTTGTATTTTTTTGAATTTATTCATTTTGTTCTTACGTATGTATTATACATGTGTATGTTTCCAGCTTGTTGCTTTCATCAGTACCACATTACCAAGGCCTTGTGCCTCATGTTCTCTGATGAAAGCAACAAGCTGGAAACATACACATGTATAACACGTATAAAAGAACAAAATGAATAAATAAAAAAAAATGGACCTACCTATTCTAATATATATATATATATATATATATATAAAAAAAATATTAGTTGATGAACAAGCTTTTCAGTTTCTTTTTTTTTCAATGAATCAATCCTGGGAATTTGGAGGAGGGAAAGTGAGAGGGGATTGAAAAGGAAATAAAAACTTAAGTAACCTTAAAAAGGTAAAAGATATATATCTGAACAATATTCCTCATTCTGAAGAAATGCCATTTTGGATGATGGAAAATATTTAAACATTTTATCAGAAATCTACCTTACATTCTTTGGGGGGGATATATGGTGGGTTTTATATTTTAAGCAAAATTAGATGGCAAAAAATGATTAAAATCAAAAAGTTATGTATGTGTGTGTGTGTGTGTGTGTGTGTGTATATATATATATATATATGTATATATATATAGTCTATAAAAGAAATAGTTTTAAAAATGTAATAGAGATATTGACATTTATGATACTGTTTTTAACTCAAGCACAAAGAATACCTTTAAACACTTATATTTTTTTTAGCACCCTGATTGAAAGAGAACACCTGGTGCTGCCAAAAGCTCTAATAATAATCTTCAGATATTTATTACAAAACTGTATTGACACTAAACCATCTGATTATCAGGTTCCAGTCCTGGAGCTTTGGGGAATGTGGAGTTCTCCTTCATTGTCATTACTCCCAAGTCCACTTTGACCCTGTTTGGTAGTACCTGATAGAGTCCTATCTATGAATCGAATAGAACTGTTTAACCATTTGACAGTGTGCAAACACATTAAATTGAATCGTTACTGTTACATAGTCATGCTTGAAACCATTTAACTATGTGCAAACAAATTAGCTCCAACTCATCTTAAAATAAGATTACCTACAAACTATTCCCTTACAAAACATGTATAACCATTTAACTGTGGAAGCAAATGACTGATGTTGATTTTAGTTGTTAGTGATACATAGCAATTCTAGAAACAATTTAAATGTTCACAAACAAATGATTGATATTCGATAGAATTATTAGTGTTGGATAGCAATACTTGAAACCATTTAACTGTGAAAACAGATGAACTTTGGCTCATTTAAAAATGTTGACTACAAACTATTAGTTTACAAATCATATATTTTTATATATGTGTATAAACAGGATTTACCATTAAATAACCCACAAGGGTTGCTATGTTATAATGCACAATCAACCAAATCAAATGTTAATGATGATCTCATTTTGTGAGAAAATCGTTATGAAACAAAATTGCTTATATTCTCAAAGAATTTCTTTACACTGGCTGACATAACAACAACAATAATAACAATAATGCTATGCAATTATTTGGCATCTACAATGGTTATCGTTGTAAGAAATGGACACGGTGCCACAAGTTCAAATCCTGGGCGAGACTGATAACATTTCACATAGTACTAATACCCTTAGGAAAGATATGAATCCAATAATTCTCCATCCAGCTATGGGTAAGTAGTAGTGCAGACAGTTCTTCAGCCTTGGGGAAGCAACTAGTCTAGGAAAAGGAAAACTCTGAATTCAAACCTGTTAAACTCTGCTTAAAAATTGACCTTGTGTTATATCCTGCCCGAGCGGAGGGGTTGGTAAATATGGATAAAGATACATCTCGCAGGTTAGAATGTGTCATCCATGATGTTCCTGGATTCATCGGGTTTTTTTTAGTTTTCCTTTCAATATCAGACTCTCATTTCCTCTCACCCAGGTGACTGAGCTGAGATTCATAACTTCCTCTCTTGCTTCTCTGCAGTGACACTTTATGGGCTTATCGTTTTAATCCAAATTCATCTATTTGCTTTTTTTCTGTGGACTCTGTCCGATGGTTCTTATGAAAATCTCTTCTCCAACCGCCCTGGCCAATTTTTAAGTCTAATCAAGGCCCTGCAAAGTGAACACCCTACAAAACCCTAGACAGCCCACATCTATGGCCCACCAGCTTTGTCTTCTCCAGATACTAGTATTTGGCAAGCTTCCTCTTGTTAAAGAAAATTTCATTGTTCTCCCCACTTCCACCAAGCAAAACCTCCAGTAAAACAAAATTATTTTTGAAAAAAAAAATGATTTTAAGGTTAAAGTTTGGTTAATTTTTTTCATTCTTTTTGATACATTTTTTATAACCCTATGAAAAAAGTAAAATTTTCTTTTTCTTTGATTTAAACAAATGAAAGATGTTTCCCATATGAAAATGCTGTATAATTTACTTTGTCGAAAGAAATTACTGGAAATAAGTCAAAGCTTACATATCCATCTATTTTGGCTAAAAGATTAAAATTCCAGAATTCTTGGAAAAAAAAAAACCCCAAAAAAATCCCAGATTTCTTGTGAAAAAACCCTAAAAAAGTCCCAGATTTCTTGTGAAAAACCCTTTAAAAAATCATCATTTAAAGACATCATTCAGATGTTTAAAAACAATTTTCTATAGAATCAACAAATGCTATGCAATTATTTGACATCTCCAACTTTGAACTACTTTTACTATTTGTAATGTTTCATTAAATGTGAATGATTATTTTCATAAAACAATTCTTTTTTTATTTGAAGGTTGGAAATATAAATTCTGTTCAATTGTCTTGCAGCAACATGGCTTCCTACTGATTATTGATATTATCAGAGACTCCTCTTTATGATAACCTTACTACCCCCAATGAAACATGGTTAAAACCCTCCCTGCTGTCCAATAAGTGTGTAATACCAAATTTGCTATGTCTTACATCACACTGTTCGGCTGTGTATTGAAGACAAACTATTTGTAATTATTTATTTTTAAATAAGAATTTCTTATGGGTTTCTCACAGTTGCCGCCTTTGGATCCTGTTTTTCTAAAAGTGATGAATTATCTGCTTGTGAATAAGAGGGTGTAGATTTGCCACGTATTGCAGTTGATCAGTAAATTCTCCCGTGATCATCAGATTACCCTAATTGACTAAACTTGTGAATAGATTTAAGAAGCATATAAATTTGCTTTGGACTTGTATAATGTCAGCCATAGATTTATTTCCTTGGCTTTGATTTGGAGTGCAATTAGAATGTCCAGATGTGGATGGGGGTGTTTAAAAATTGTGCTGTGAAAATTTCAGGGGGTGGGTTGGTTGGTTAAACTCCATCTCACACCTCCTGGGATTCTACCTTTCTTTCAAGGAAAGTTTTTTTTTCTAAATTTCTTTAATTTGACTGTGTTCTGGTATTAAATGCAATTTTAATCAAAATATCAAATTTAAAACTGTAAATAAAATGTCTATATATATTACATGACTAAATTTGAATGAAGAGTTTTTTGTTGTTGAATTTTATTTTTGTTTATTGAATGTGACCTATCTTTGTATGAGTAATTTTTAATTCAGGTAAAAAAGGTGCTTTGAAAATTTGGTCTCTGAAAAGTAAGTCACAAAAGTCACAAAAGTGTTGAATGTTTAAATTCTATATATTCTGGCTGGGAGCTATTTTACTTTTTATCGCAAACCTTTGTTGAATTATCTGCTCTTGTTTACAGGATGAATTTTCTAAGCAATTGCAGTTGAAATAGTTTTAAAGAAAAAGTCTCTTTCGATCAGCAGAAAAGATTGTATTATGGGGCCACCCATAGATTCCTGTTGAAGGTTTAATGACTTCAATACATTTGTTTTTACATTTGAAGTACCTTTTTGTTATTTGAGATAGCAGCATCTGTGTGTGTGTGTGTGCATATATATATATATATATATATATATATATACACATATATATAATATCTGCATCTGTAAATAAATTATTGGGAAAACTGGATATTTAAGCATAAAGTTTTCTATAAGATAGAAAGGAATCTTTGTGGCATAGCATAACATGCTGGACTGTGACATTGTATTGAGTTCAAACTTCAGTCACATTATTACATTTACTTTTGGACTGATACCCTTGGGAAAGGCATGAACTTCCTGATTCCCACAGCTATGGGTTAAGTAGTACCACTACTGTTCTTTTACAAGACTGACTTTGGAACTGAATAACCCAGAAATGTTGGGATGCCATTAAACAAAAGAAACCAAATTGGTCTATTTCATTGATCCCTACCCCTGGATTTGAGTCAGTTTGATTATTGTTCACTAAGTAATGGGTTGGGTACTTTTTGTATATTCCAGCTTGAGAAATTTTCATATCTTACACATACCACTACAATTACCTCCCTTGTCTTTCACTCTTTTGAAATCAAACCAAGAGGAAAAAAAGTAGTGCATTGTTAAAATGATGATGAATTAATCAAAAGAGAACAGAAAGAATTAAATCACATTCTCTAATTTTTAAAGATATAAATGAATTTTGACGAAATTGCCTGGCAACATCATGTAGTCTTTTTCTTTCTTTAAATTAGATTCCAAATGATGTTTTATTAACCCAATAAGTTTGTAATACCAAATTTATTGTGTCTTACATCAAATTGTTTGGCTGTGTATTGAGGACAAACTCTGTATAATTATCTATTTTGAATAAAAGCTTAGGGTTTTTTTTTCCCATTAGAGTTATTGCTTCTGTGACAATAGAATTTCAACATGAAAGAAGCTTGCCAAATACTGCCAGTTGGTGGAGCAGGAATATTGCAAACCATATAACTGTGCAAATAATTTATTCTAAGAATGGTTACTTGAAGGTACAAGTGTTTACAAATCATTATTATTAGTATAGTTAAACCTATACAATGTGGAGGTGCCCGTGGTGTAATGGTTATTGTTGTAAGAAATGAACATGAGTTCAAATCCTGGACCAGGCTGATTGCATTTCACATAGCACTAATACCCTTGGGAAAGGTATGAATCCAATTATTTTTCCTCCAGCTATGGGTAAATAGTAGGACGGACTAGGTTCTTCAGCCTTGGTGAGGCAACTAGTCTTGGAGAAGGAAAAGTTTGAATTCAAACCTGTTAAACTCCGCTTAAAAATTGACCTTGTGTCATATCCTGCCCGAGCGGAGGGGTTGGTAAATATGGTTAAACCTATACAATGAATGAAATTTGGCATGTGAACCCCTTCCTTGACTTCAAGGAGTGTTTTAAAGTCATCTGTGGGAGGTGAGCTGGGGCAGCACATTTTAGGTTAATATTGATCTGGAAGTTCTAATTCATTGAGAAACCAAATAGAACACACCTATTTGCAAGAGCACCTCAGCTCCTACTTATGGGATGGACTGGAACATTATTAAAGAAGGTTAATAAAAACTAGACAAATAGAATTAATTTTTATTTCAGAAAATGTTGTTTAGTATGTCATTTTTAAAAATCCCAGGCAACGTTAGGTTTTAATTGTACTTGGGAAAGGTGTGGATCCAATTATTCTCTCTCCAGCGATGGGTAAATAGTAGGTCAGACTTTTCTTTAACCATGATATGGTAACCAGCCTAGGAGAAGGAAAACTGTTCAAATCTGTTAAACTCCTCTTAAAAACTGATGTATCGCACCCTGCTAGTAGCGGAAGGTTTGGGCAAATGCATGATAATACTTTAGATGTTGAGGCCAAATTTTCTGACAAAAGTTGAAATAATATTCTCATCTCTATTGTTTATTTATTTTTTACAGATGGAACAGTATGCGTGCTTGTGTCTCTTTTAAACAGTTGAATCAAGGTTTATCTCAGGAAGATAATTTTATCTATTGTGTAAAAAAGAAACAACTAAAAAGTAAAACAAAGTTGGATGGATTTGATATTGACTTACTTTTACTTAACAGTGGAAGTCTTTTTATAAAGTAATAGTTATTGCTGCAGAAAATTGATCTGTGACATGAGTTCAAATCCTGGATAAGGTTGTTTAAGTTTCACTTCATGATAGGAGGGGGAGTCCCTGTGATGTAATGGCTAATGTGCTGGACTGTCAAATCATACTAAGCGATTTCAAACTCCGTTCGCATTATTACATTCACTTTCGGACTAAATACCCTTGGGAATAGTATCAACCCCTTAATTCCTCTAGTTATGAGTTAAAATGTACTACCACTGTTTTTTCTGAGGGGGTGGGGTGTCCTCGTAATGTAATGGTTAAAGTGATGGACTGCGGAATTGTAGTAAATGACTTTGAACTTCAGTCTCGCTATTACATTCACTTTCAGACAAATATCCTTCGGGAAGGTATGAACCCCCTTATCCTCCCAGCTATGAGTTAAAAAGTATCCCTACTGTTCTTCCAGAAGGATGCCATTGGCATTAAATAACCCACAAAAGTTGATATGCCATCAAACAAAGAAACCAAACCATTGTTTTTCTACAAGCATGACTTTGGCATTAAATAACTCCCGAAAGTTGGCTCAATTGGTTGGGGCCGTAGAATATGCTGACTAAATTTCTGCAGAAAAGTAAGACTTCTCTCTCTTACGAGAGTCCTAGATATAACACTAAACCATCTGATGATAAGGTTCAAGTTGTGGAGTTTTGTGGCATGGAAAGTATCCTTTCATTGCCATTACTCCCAGGTCCACTGAGTTGTAGTATCTGTTTAGTGTCCTATCTATGGGTCAAATAGAGCTGTTTAACTATGTCCAAACAAATGACTGATGTTGAATTTTTAGTGTTACATAGCAATACTTGAAACTATTTAACTGTGTGTAAATGAATTAGTTATGTTGAATAGAATCTGTGTTAGATAACAGTACTTGAATCGTTCTAACTATGCAAATTTATGATTATTCTGTATGCAAATAAACTAATATCAAATAGAATTATGTTGTTAGATAATAATACTTGAAACCATTTATGTATAAAAATAAATAGCAATACTTGAAACTATTTAACTGTGTGCAAACAGATGAATGCTAGCTTGTTAAAAAATATCACAATTTATTCACTTACAGATCATCATTCATATATATATATATATATACACACACAGGATCTGGCATTAAATAACCCACAAGTATTGATATGCCATAAAACTCAACCAAACCAAAAAGGGTGATATGCCATTAGGATAGAAGTATGAATCCATCTTTTCAACATTGCCCAGTTATGGGTGAATAGTAGGTCAGACTTTTAAATTGGTAAACCAATCTAGGAAAAGGAAAAAAATAACTAATTCAAAAGCAGGAATTACAGTATCTAAGACAGTTTTAACATTGTCTTCAGACTTGGTCTGTTAACTCTTGCAACGGCACTTTTACTAAAAAGTATCTCACCTTCTGTTGTATCCTCATCAGTTAATGATTCTTCTTGGTTTGGTTAAAGAAGAAAACTCAGCTCTCATGTCAAGAAAATAATCTTTTCTTTTTATTTTACATGGATTATCTTCGAGCGTAAAACTTCGTTTGAAAACCAGAACAATGAACGGACATGTCTATTTGTCAACGGAGAGAGAGAGAGAGAGAGAGAGAGAATGATCTTTTTTCATTCGCCTATATATGAGGGTCATTCAGAAAGTTCTAAGCCTCGCCAAGAAAGAAGAGACATAGCTGAACATTTTTGTTGTGGCAACATCCTATCACTTCTTATAAAACTAGAAGAACTCATTCAGATTTTCCTAGTTTCAGAAAGTTCTAAGCCTCACCAAGAAAGAAGAGACATAGCTGAACATTTTTGTTGTGGCAACATCCTATTACTTCTTATAAAACTAGAAAAACTCATTGAGATTTGTTTTAATTTCTGGGCAGGTACTATTTACCCAACCCCTCCGCTCAGGCAGGATATGACACAAGGTCAATTTTGAAGCGGAGTTTAACAGGTTTGAATTCAGAGTTTTCCTTCTCCTAGACTAGTTGCCTCACCATGGCTGAAGAACCTAGTCTGTCCTACTATTTACCCATAGCTGGAGGGAGAATATTTTGGATTCATACCTTTCCCAAGGGTATTAGTGCTATGTGAAATGCAATCAGTCTCGTCCAGGATTTGAACTCGAGTCGCCGTGTTCATTTCCTACGATGATAACGACTACACCACGTGCAGGTGAGGCTCATACAAAGGTGAGAGGTGTACAACAAATCTCAAATATGGGTGAGGCTTAAAATTTTTAGAACAACACTTGTACATCATCTGGAGGTTACCCTGGTATGCCATGTCACTGACAACGGGCTTTGAATTTCTGTCTACATGTTTTGAATCTGCATGCTATTGACCTTGCTTTGACCGTGCTGAAGGTCAGCTCTCCAATCCAGTGTCGCAGATGCCTCTTATCCAAATTTGGCAAAAGCCCCTTCCCCCTACTCTGATCACCTCTCTCATTACACACAAAAGACTTGCTCTTGGACGATAAGCATTGTTTTTGTGAAGAGGGGAGACCTGCAGCATTGGCAACAGCTTATAAACTTACTGAAGGGACAAAATATTAGCGACAGCTACCTAAGCCTGTGCAGCCCCCCCCTTTGAATAACAACAATTATGGGGTTTGCTGGAAATATTGATTGGGCATATCTATCCTGGCATATTCCAGTGCTGTACATAACTAAGTCAAACTTGTTGGTTGTGTCTGTTAAACATATACTATACATGTTCAATGGTGTTTAAGTCAAGCCGGGGTTAATGATATATGTCAGCTATGTGTTCCAAGAAATAGTTTCCTCTTATGAAGGAGGGAGCTACTACTTGCTGGAAAAAAAAATGGAATTAGCACAAATAACTGACCATTTTGGTTTTATAAAAGTAAAAAAAGTTGGCAAATGTAGTCGAGGGCAACCCAAAGGCTCCCTTTTCAATAGCTACTACACTGAGGTGTAGGGGAGGGCGCTAATCCATTTCCTGGATTGCTACACTTTACCCTTGATACGTACCTTATATTGCTGAGTGTTAAGCAAGGAGATATCAAGTACAATTTTAAAGTCTTTGGTATGACTCGACCTGGGGTTGAACCCAAGTCTCCCGGACTATTGGCAAACACTCTACCTACTAGGCCAATTAGCCAGTTTGATTTTATGAAATATACTTTAAATAAACTGAATTAAATTTGATATCTTTTGATCTACCAATATGTTTTTTTTTTACCCATCCCATTTCTTTGATATGTGGATGAAATTTTAGGCGCTGCTGATTGGGAACAACCAACGTCTTTCATCACACTTCACAGGATTTTTTTCTTAAATGAGTTTTACAATCTTTTCTATTGTTTCAATTGACAGTTCTTTTGTTGGAGCCATGTTTCTTTTCAATTAATTACGCCCAGCCAAACTCTAAGAACTTTTTTTTAAACCATAGACTGATTTGCATATCTAGGTTTTTGCTGTATTTGTTTTAGAAATGCAAATTACAACATCATTCTATGAATTTTTCCTCAACAGTGGGTCACCATAGTATGGTGCATAATTTGAAAAAAAAATTATTTCAATAATCGAAGTAATTTAATCCAGTTTGTTAATGGTATATTTTTTGAAGCCAAACCATAGATGTGACCCTAGCAAGTATTACCAATCCAGGTCAGAACGTTAGTAATAGAAATGAATAGGTCTGTTTTAAGATTATTGATATTCAATAGGACCATGTACAAATAAAATAAGATAAAAAATCCTCTTAGGAAACTAGTAAGTTAATTTGGCGACCTTAGTTGAGGGGTGACCAGAAGGCTCCCTTTCCAATAGCTACTACACCAAGGTGTAGGGGAGGGTGCTACTCTTTTCCTTGGATTGCTCCACTTTACCCTTGATACATACCTTATATTGCTGAGTGCTAAGCAAGGAGGTATCAAGTACCATTTTTAAAGTCTTTGGTATGACTCGACCTGGGATTGAACCCCGGTCTTCCGGACCATTGGTGAACCCTCTACCCAGTAGACCAATGAGCTGGTACAAAAAAAGGTAAATACGTACATATCATCACCATTATTCATTAAATTTTAGGCTTAAAATAAACCTAGACAGATTGACATGCCATTACAAACAATCAATCAATAGCTGCACACTCAGTCATTGTTTTGCTAAAATATAATTTTGCACTAATTTCACAGTTGCATACATATACACACACCCAGTAACCTTTGACACATAAAGCCACAATTTGGGGTCTTTATGTATCTAAGAGATATTTACTTTTCTAAATTGTACTAACTTGACACGAATCCCAAAAACTGTTCTATAAAATGAAAGTAAGGGAATTTTCTAAGCCCAAATCAATTGTAAGAGAAAGGCTGATGCAATAATTGTGTTAATGTATCGACTCTATTTACTTTATTGTAATGCTGATCGTTGGTTGCAGGTTGACAACGACCTAGATGGAGGGATCAAGCAACTCGTACCAGCCCTGTCGGGAAGGGGGAGGTTCTTCTTTTCATGGGTTTAGGTTGCCTTAACATCATTGTGTTTGAGAATGTGCAAACATTCATTGTTTCACCATAGATTCGTTTCACCGTTAGAAAAAATATTTCTGTTTGATCAAGTTTTATTCTTTTTTTCCCTCTGTGTCATAAGACATGAAAACGTTTTTATTTATTTCATTTCAAATGACCGAATAAACGAAAAAAAAAAGTTTGCTCTTGTTTGATCGTTGTTGAACTACATAATTATCATCAAGTCGCACTGATAGCACAGCTCTCCACCCATCTCTATCGGTCATTGCTCTTTGCAAGTCCTCTACACAGCATCCAGTGTCTATACAGAGGTTGGTTGGTTGGGTTTTATGGCATATCAACCTTTGTAGGTTATTTAACACCAAATCCTTATTTATGCAAATAGTCAGTTCAGCATGAGTACACAGTTTAATTGTCAAAAAACATTTCTGTTTCAAGCTATTCAGTTTATTCAAACAGTCCTAATTCAAACAATTCAGTTTAGTATAAGTACAGATTTTGTTTACACACAGTTAGATATCAAAATAGTTCTAAATTAAACAATTCAGTTTAGTGTAAGTACAGTTTCAATGTTAAAAACAGTTTCACTTTACACAATTCAGTTTAGCATAAGCATGCAGTTTAAATGTAAATACACAGTTTAATTGTCAAAAACGTTTCTATTTCAAGCTATTCAGTTTTGTCTAACAGCTGTAATTCAAACAATTCAGTTTAGCATGTATGCAGTTCTATTTAACCCATAGGTAGGGCCCTATGAGGTACTACTATTCCGGGCCAGAGTGGACCTGGGAGCAATGGTAATGAAGGGGTGCTCTGCATTCCCCAAAGCTCCAGCATTACTGGAACCTCACCATCAGATTGTTTAGTGTCATATATAGGACTCTTATGGGGGGGGTCTTACCCCTCTGCAGAGGTGCAGTTGGTGTATTCTACAGTCCCAGCCGACTGGGCAAGAGTCTATAGGAGAATGTCACTTATGAGTTCGTTCCTGTTTCTCCATCAGTGCCCAGCATCTTACTTGGATAGTTTATGAGATGGGAAGTAGGGGAAAGTACAGCCACTATTTAGTGGGGTGCTGCTCCCAGGATTTCTTTAAAAGAGGACGCAGTAATTAGTTTAGTTTTCATTTAGTTTTTTCTCTAAGTGCTTCGTTAAGCTTCAGATTGTGTTGCCATACAATAGTTTGGTTTTGGTTTGGTTTCTAGGTTTAATAGCATAATAAATTTAATAGCATCGTGGGTTATTTAAAGCCAAAACCTAGCCCAGTCAGCTTGGGCTGCAGAATATACCGATTGCATCTCTGTAGAGGGGTGAAACTCCCCCAACGAGTCTCCTGACATATGACTCTAAACAATCTGACAGTGAGGCTCCACTAATGCTGGAGCTTTGGGGAATGTGGAGTACTCCTTTATTGCCATCGCTTTCTGGTCTACTCTAACCCTGAGTGATAGCACCTGTTGGGTAAAAAAGAACTAAACTGCGTGTTTATACTAAACTGAATTGTCTCAAATAGAACCGTTTTAACATTTAAACTGTGTTTTTAGGCTAAACTAAATTGTTTTGAAAAAGAACTGTTTCTACGTATAAAAATGGATTTGGCATTCATAACCTACAACGGTTGATGTGCCATAAAATCTAAGCAAACTCAGCCTTGGAAATAATTTTTTAAGTTTGAATGCTGATCAAACGAGGCGTTCAAAAACTATGATCAACAGTCAAACTTTATAAATAATTTCCTGGTTGAATAATTTCTATGCCCGGATTAAACAAAGGATATCAGAGGAAGGCTGTAAGATACAGCGGCCGAAACGTTGTATTTCAACTTACCACAATAAAGATGAGGACAACAGTCCGAAAAATCCCAATCAAAATAATTTCTGTTTTATTTTTCAGAGAGATAGGACTTCCATATAGTTGATAACCCATCCCTGACTTTTCTATACGTATTTACGAACAGCAATAAAAAAAGATATTCTGCATTCCCCAAAACTCCAGCATTACTGGAGGCTCCTCATCAGATTGCTTTGAGTCATATCAGGACATTCGTTGAAGGAGTTTTACCCCTCTGCAGAGATGCAGACTGTGTATTTAGTCCGAAACGATAGGGCTATATCTGTATAGGTGTGCGTGGGCGTAGTGTGTACGTATGTATGTTCATGAAGGTGAACTGAAAAGTTCATATGATGATGTCATATCTATTGTTGACTTTTTTTTATTAATGGGATACAAGCACAGCAACCCTGAGAGAAGAAGTGTGTAGACTGCAAGGAGGACTAGATTGAAAAATAAACCTCATTTGGTTACATTCATTGATAGTATCTTGGTCAGCCTATGAACTTTTCAGTCGAGCCTTGCATAGTTGTATCAAAAGGATAGCTAAGCAAATTCGGGAGTTTGGCAGATTTTAATTGACAATAGAAAGAAACGGATTTCTCGATGGGGATGAAAGGGTTAATTTTTTAATGTTTGCAAAAACTGAAGTCTTCGGCGATACTATGGTCTGAAGTAAGTAGACGAGAATATCATTTTTCAAAAAATGTACTTTAGTTCTGAAAGGTTCACGTGTTATTTCCGGAAGTCAGGGCCTCATATTTGATGGAGGGAGCAGCCAAGAGTTGGATTGAGTAGTGGTGGTTAGGTTGGCCGTTGGACTGAGCTGCCGGGCCTGGGTCCCTCTCTTGGCTATAGTACATTATAGTTGGTTACAAGTAGAGTCGGTTTGGGCTGTAGAATATGCCAACTGCACCTCTGCTAGGGGTTAACCCACCCCCACAATGAGCATCCTGCATATGACATTAAACTGCATTTGATGGTGAAGCTCTAGTCTGGAACACTTGGGAATGTGGAGAACCCCTTCATCGCCATTACTCCCAGGTCCACTTTGGCCCGGAGTGGTATTACCTGATTGGGTCTCATCTATGGTATCGCCTCTGCGCAAAGCTGAGGCGATACCATAGCTAATGAGGATTTTCCGAGGCGTGGTTATTGCTAGTTGAAAACTATAACTCTCGTCTTGTCTTTTTTGTTGCATTTAAATAGATAAAATGTTTCAGTTATGTTATGTTAAGACGAGAATTATATATTAGTGCATATGGTATATCATATTGATACAAAAGCGAGCAGTGCTACCTTCTGCGCAAAATAGTCTTAGAAGTGTCTTTGCTGTTTACTCAGCTCTTTTTTGCTTGGATATGTATACGTATTAAAACAGTCGGTAGAACTCAGATTAAGTTGATTGTATCTCCTGCAAGGCCCCCTCCTGAAAAGGAGTATCTTGGGTATGATACTAAACTACATCTGATGATGAAGCTCCAGTTCTGAAGCTCTGAGGAGTGTAAAGTACCCTTTTAGTGCCATTACTCCCAGGTTCACTTTGACCTGGACGGGTCTCATGTATAGCTCAAATAAATCTGTTTAAAAATTATTTATATTCGATAGGATTACTTGATGCTATGTAACTGAAAATTATTTGAATACTTACTTGAAGTTATAATTGTTTGCTGAGGGTTTTTAACAGGCCCATTGGCTTAGTGTTAGAGTGTTCGCCTATGGCCGAGGAGACTGGGGTTCAACCTCCGGTCGAGTCATACCAAAATTGTTTACTTTATGTATTATTATTTACTTGAAACCATGTAAATGTATGCAAATAAATGACTATTAATAAATAGAACTAATTACTTGAGGCCATATAATTGTTAGCATTGAGTAGGAATACTTGAAACTCTACAACTGAGTACAAATATACCGATCTCACAATGTCCATGTTTTTCTACCATTCTGAAAAGGTCACCAGATTTTACGTCCTGTCGTATCTAAAGGCATTTGCTGCTGTCTCTCTTCCCTCTCCTCATTGTGATCATCTCGTCAAGTAAACAAAAGCAAAATCATTTACACCGATTATTTGCTTTCGTAATGCCGAGGAGAAAAATAATTGAATGACTCCCTTAGAAGAATTACTGTACATAGACGCTGTTTTTTTTTGTGCGTGTTCGCGCGCAAACATGCACAGATAGTTGCAGCAAGTAGATTCAATAAAGGGTTTGGGTTTGTTTTTTGTTTAATGGCATATCAACCTTTGTAGGTTATTTAATGTCAAAGCTTTTCTCCTAGAAGAACAGTAGTGGTACTATTTAACCCATAGCTGGGAGGATAAGGGGGTTCATACCTTTCCCAAGGGTATTTGTCCGAAAGTGAACGTAATAGCGCGACTGGAGTACGAACTCGCTTACTACAATTCCGCAGTCCATCGCTTTAACCATTACACCACGAGGACACCCCTAAATTCAATAAAGAAATACTAATCGTGCTGTGGTTTTTTAAAACAGATCTCGGTAACCATTGACAATTGGTTCAATTCCTATTCGCAGTTGTTTCAATAAGAATTTACAGTAAATTACAGCACACAAGTCAACCTGGCGTATAAGTCGACTTTAAAAGTTTTAGTTAAAAATTCTGGGTTAGACGTATACCTTCTGTGTCGGTCGTCCTTCAAAAACATATAGTTGGCTTTTGTAATGTTACGGTGAGTTTTTATAGTCAGTGTATGAGATCTTGGAAACGGCGTTAATATGGCGTTAAGATAATATAGCGTTAAGATAATATAGCGTTATTAGAATACTTAATTTGAATTATTTTGTGTTTATTTCTGTGTTGATTTATTAAATGTATTCACCAAACACGAGTTTATGTTGGAAATGTTTGTGGCAGTCTGCTGGGGTTACAGTAAATAGTGTAATATCAATTATTAGGAGTATTATTCCACAGGTTGATCACTCTCAACACTGTAGTATAAGCCGATCTCTATTTTTGAGATTTTTTTCAGGCTTAAAAATCGACTTGTATGGCACAATTTACGGTATGCTTGTCTGATTTCACGTTAAGTAATTAAAAGATAAAATAAAAGTACGTCCATACCAAAAATATAAGACTTTCAAAATCACACACACATACACACGCGCTTAAATTACTTAAATAATCGTTGTAAATAATTTGTCACCGTATCTGTCATAAATATTTATTCAGCATTTTTACATTTAAACATAATCTCAGTGCGTTCTGCTCAACAAAAGAATCTAAACAAGAATTGTCAATTAAAAAAATCTCCAAGAGAAAAAAAACTGATTATGGTTGGTTGGTTGTTTGGGTTTCATGGCATATCAACCTTTATAGGTTATTTAACGCCAAATCCATTTTTATACAAATAGTTCTATTTTAAAGAATTCAGTTTAGCATGAGTACACGGTTCAATTGTCAAAAACATTTCTATTTCAAACTATCCAGTTAATTCAAACAGTTCTAATTCAACTAATTCATTTAGTATAAGTACAGATTTTGTTTACCCACAGTTAAATGTCAAAATAGTTCTATATTAAACAATTCAGTTTAGTGTAAGTAGAGTTTCAATGTCAATAACAGTTCAATTTCAACCAATTTAGTTTAGCATAAGTACGCAATTCAAATGCAAGTACATAGTTTAATTGTGAAAACATTTCTATTTCAGGCTATCCAGTTTAGTCAAACAGTTCTAATTCAAACAATTTTGTTTAGCATAAATACGCAGTTTAGTTCTAATTAACACATAGATAGGGCCCTATCAGGTGCTATCATTCGGGGCCAGAGTGGACCAGGGAGCAATGGCAATGAAGGGATGCTCTACATTCCCCAAAGTTCCAGCATCACTGGAACCTCACCATCAGATTGTTTAGTGTCATATCCAGGACACTCATTGGAGAGGGTCTTACCCCTCTGCAGAGGTGTTGTCGGTGTATTCTACAGCCCCCCCCCCAACCGACCGGGCAAAAAACGTGACTAAGTTTTTTTTTCTTTATACTGATATGCATTACTAAAATACAAGTCAACCAATAAATCTTGTTGCGTAGAACAGCAACATTAAAAGGATTAATTTTTATTAAAAAAAAACGAATCCTTTCAAGGAAAATGAATAAACAGCACTTAAAAAAAAGAAAAGAAAGAAAGAAAGAAAAAAAAAAAAAGAAAACGTGCCTCGTGCGTACAACTAAGAACGATTTATTACCAAGTATAGAAAAAAAAATGAAATAAATAAATAAAAAGGATTTAAAAAGTTTTGAAGAAAAACACTAGTTCCTAAAATTAATTGCTATTTTAGTGGCCAGTCAAAAAAGCTGAATCAAGTAACAATGATACAAATTGTTTCGAAAAAACACTGGGTCACTCATGAATTACAAGGAGATATGTCAACAAACAAAGGTGCCGGTAGTTACAACTCAAAAAAAGTTGGGGTGTTGTATGAATGGAAAAAAAGATTTGGAAGAGTCTCTCAAGCGAAAATTATCTCTTGGGAAAACCTGTTCACTTTTTCCGTCAAGAATACAGCGAATAATGCAGACACATGGGTGTTCATTCAGTAATTCCTTCAGCACTTGTATAGGATAGCAAATTTAATTGTCCGGGTCTGGGTCGAGACAGCACAAATTCACAGATATAGGCAACAGCACATTTCGACAGGAAGAATGCAGCACAGCAGAGTAGTTCTAGAACACCGTCGGGACAGCACAAATTCACAGATATAGGTAATAGCATATTTCTCCGGTAGATGTCCAGTCCAGCAGCAAAATTTTCTGAGGGATTTACTCCGTATTCACAATTTTCCCTTAACTGTAGGGGACAGCAATGTTTAAAAACCAGCACATCCTGCAGAAATTCACACGACTACTAAAATTGACAACTGGACAGCCGCGTGGCGCGAGCGAAAAAGGGTTATTCTCTCAGCAGGTGGTGTCAGTTTAAAAAATCACGTCATTTCCTTCCGGCGGTGACAACCATAAAAGTCCCTTCCAAGGAGATGTTCCCATGACAATAAAATAATTCCCTCAATATTCCCTTTTTATCCGTTTTTAAACCGTTAAAAGTATGTATTTATTCAACACTTCTGCTTCAGGCAGGATGTGACACAAGGTTGATTTTTAAGCAGAATACAGCTGGTATGAATTCAGAGTTTTCCCAGAAGGGCTATCAAACCAAGGTTAAATAATTCAATCTGCCCAACTATTTATCCATATCTCGTGGGATCAGAGAACAGACGGATTCATGCCTTTCCCAAGGACATTAACGCGAAGTGAAACACAAAACTTCGTCCAGGATTTGAACTCTGGGCGCCGATTCCATTGTTTGAGTTTCATTTATCAAACTTTACAAATAGAATCATTAAAATCATTTAATTAGATTTTAAACTAATTATTTTTCCCTCGATCAAAATCCAGCTTTTCAGCAAATAAATTAATGATTTTGGAATCAGAAACCAAGTATCGACTTATACATGAATACCTTCGTTATATTCAATTAAATAATAATAATTCACACCACACACACACACACACACACACACACACACACACACACACACACACACATATATATATATATATATATATATATATATATATATATATATATATATATCGGCCAATTGGTCTAGTGAGTAGAGTGTTCGCCAATTGTTTGGGAGACCGGGGTTCGATCCCTGGTCTAGTCATACCAAAGACTCAAAAAATGGTTCTTGATACCTCCTTGCATAACACTCAGCATTATAAGGTATGGATCAAGGATAAAATGGAGCAATCCAGGGAAAGGAGTAGCGCCCTTCCCTACACCTCGGTGTAGTAGCTACTGAAAAGGGAGCCTTCGGGTCACCCTCGACTATGGTGGCCAATTTTACTTACTATTAGTATTATAATTATTATCAAATGAGAATAGTTATTTGAAACCTTATAATTATGTGGAAATTTGGCCAAATGAGTAGAGTGTTCACCAGTGGTCCGGGAGACTGGAGTTCAATCCCAGGTCGAGTCGTAACAAAGACTCAAAAAATTGTACTTGATACCGCCTTGCTTCACACTCAGCACTATAAGGTATGGATCAAGAGTAAAGTGGAGCAATCTAGAGAAAGGAGTAGCGCCCTCCCCTACACCTTGGTGTAATAGCTACTGAAACGGGAGCCTTCCGGTCACACTCGACGATGGACTATATATATATAGTTAACGTGTTTTTGTGAATTTTTATGAGGAACGAAAGAAAAAAAAAAGAATACAATAAACAATGGAATTTGTTGAAATTTGTTTTCTTTTATTCATGAAATCTCTTTAGGGCGTTCTTACAGCTTTAAATGGCGACCATCACGTGATTTGTGACTTAGAAAATGACCAGTCTTCGAAGTAGAAAAATGGTGCAATCCTTGAAGGTGGGTGAGAAGAGAAAGAGAGAGAGAGAGAGAGAGGATTAAATATTGAAATAGAAGGAGAAGAAGAAGAAATGGGAAGAGAAAGAAAGAGAAGAAAACTGAAGAAAAGGCTTTTTGTTCTTACGGTCAAAGTGTTTATCGACCCATCGTGTTGTAAGATGGAGAAAAAAAAAAAGAATGAGATAAAGTAAAACTAGTTATAATGAAAAGTGCATTGCACTTTGGAGAGAAAAAGACGACTACAGACCCTTAAGGAATAAGGGAAACCCACTGGCGAAAAAGAAATCTCAAGGAAGACACGCTTATAATACATTCGGTTGACTCTCTCAGCAAATCCTCTGGAAAAATAAATAGCATCTGGAAACCTCTACAAAAAAAAAAGATAAAAAAAAAACGAATAAACAATTTGGTTGGTTGATTTTTTATGGTATATCAAATTTTGTGGGTTACTTAAAGACAAATCCTATTTTTATATATATTTCTGAGCGAATAGTTAGTTGTTAGCATTTTCTTTAAACAAGTTGAGTTCATTCGTTAAACGGTTTCAAGTATTCCTATCTAATACTAATAATTCTATTTAATATTGATCAGTTGTTTGCACACAGTTAAATGATTTCAGTATTGCTATTTAGTATTAGTAATTCTATCTATCATATATTCCTTTGTAATATAAATGATTTATATACAACTGTATGGTTTCAAACAACTAATAACAACCCTTAGTTAAAGATTGAACAGTTCTATTTGACCCATTGATGGAACCCTATCAGGTACCATCCCTCAGGGTTAGAGTGGACCTGGGAGTAATGGCAATGAAGGAGTACATCGCACATTCCCCTCAATGACAGGAGACTCACCATCAGATGTAGTTTAGTGACATACCAAGGACACTAGTTGCGGAGGGTTTTTGTCCCTCTGCTGAGGTGCAGTCGGCATATTCTACAGCCCCCCTCAACCGACAGGGCAGATAAACAAGTTAAAAAAAGGCTAATCAATAACAGGAAAAATTCTTTGGATTTTCTATCGAACTAAACAAAAGACATCGTTCGAGCAGTTTAACCAGGAAAAATTTGCAACTGAATGAAATGAAACAAAGCCTGTTTAGTAGGCAAATACTGCATAAAGAAAACATTGAGAGAGAGAGAGAGAGAGAGGGGGGGGTGAATTAGAGTAAATAATAAAATAAAAGAAGAGAGAAGATGAGGATGGAGAAGAAAAAGGAAAAGGTCAGGTTTGATTCGGTTATTTGGTTTAATGGCATATCAATTCTTGATGGTTATTTAATGCCAAATCCTGGAGCGTTGGGGAATGTACCAAACTCAGAGATCCACTCTGACCCGGAGTGGTTGTAACTGTTAGGGTTCCATCTAGAGGTCAAACAGAACTGTTCAATCATTTATAAAGGATTAATATCATTTGTATAAAACCATAGAGTTGTGTGCAAATTATTTATGTTATAGAGGAACACTTGATAAATAAAATGACTAATGATAGATAGTGGTGCTTGAAACCATTTGACTATGTGCAAACTAATTTATTAATATTAAATAGAACTATTAGTGTCAGATAGAAATACTTGAGACCATTTGACTGTGTGCAGACAGATGAGCTCTAATAGCTCGCTTGTAAGTAGAGTTGTCTGCAAAATATTTGCTTGCAAATCATATATAAAAATAGGATTTGGCATTGAATGACCCACAAGGATTGATATACCATGAAAAACCAATCAACCAACCGACCAACGAACTTCCAGGAATTTTGTGGGAGCAAGCTGAGGGCCTGTCAAGATTGTTGTAAACTATTAAAGTTCGATAGTGTTATGTGAGAAGAATGTACTGAAACCGACCCGTGTGGTTGAACACGGATCTCCAAGCAAAAAAACATTAGAATTGAAATGGATTGTGCTCCTGGAAGTCAAGTAACTCGGAATAGTAAATAAATTACAGAAGTCAAGTAGAGTGAAGCATTGTAGAGTGAAGTCCAGTAGAGTGAAGCATTGTAGAGTGAAGTCCAGTAGAGTGATGTATTGCATAGCAGTCAGTATTCTACTCAGTATTCATTACTTGGCATTCAACATTGTAGGAGAGTGAGAGCATTATATATGTATGAAATTTCTCTGTTTATTCAATGAAGATCAGTCAGCATCAACCATTTTGAAATTTCTCTGTTTATTCAATGAAGATCGGTCCGCATCAACCATTTTGAAATTTCTCTGTTTATTCAATGAAGATCGGTCCGCATCAACCATTTTGAAATTTCTCTGTTTATTCAATGAAGATCGGTCCACATCAACCATTTTGAAATTTCTCTGTTTATTCAATGAAGATCGGTCAGCATCAACCATTTTGAAATTTCTCTGTTTATTCAATGAAGATCGGTCAGCATCAACCATTTTGAAATTTCTCTGTTTATTCAATGAAGATCGGTCAGCATCAACCAGTATGAAATTTCTCTGTTTATTCAATGAAGATCGGTCAGCATCAACCAGTATGAAATTTCTCTGCTTATTCAATGAAGATCGGTCAGCATCAACCATTTTGAAATTTCTCTGTTTAGTCAATAAAGATCGGTCAGCATCAACCATTTTGAAATTTCTCTGTTTATTCAATGAAGATCAGTCAGCATCAACCATTTTGAAATTTCTCTGTTTATTCAATGAAGATCGGTCAGCATCAACCAGTATGAAATTTCTCTGTTTATTCAATGAAGATCGGTCAGCATCAACCAGTATGAAATTTCTCTGTTTATTCAATGAAGATCGGTCAGCATCAACCATTTTGAAATTTCTCTGTTTATTCAATGAAGATCGGTCAGCATCAACCATTTTGAAATTTCTCTGTTTATTCAATGAAGATCGGTCCGCATCAACCATTTTGAAATTTCTATGTTTATTCAATGAAGATCGGTCAGCATCAACCAGTATGAAATTTCTCTGTTTATTCAATGAAGATCGGTCAGCATCAACCATTTTGAAATTTCTCTGTTTATTCAATGAATATCGGTCCGCATCAACCATTTTGAAATTTCTCTGTTTATTCAATGAAGATCGGTCAGCATCAACCATTTTGAAATTTCTCTGTTTATTCAATGAAGATCGGTCAGCATCAACCAGTATGAAATTTCTCTGTTTATTCAATGAAGATCGGTCAGCATCAACCATTTTGAAATTTCTCTGTTTATTCAATGAATATCGGTCTTCATCAACCATTTTGAAATTTCTCTGTTTATTCAATGAAGATCGGTCAGCATCAACCATTTTGAAATTTCTCTGTTTATTCAATGAAGATCGGTCCGCATCAACCATTTCGAAATTTCTCTGTTTATTCAATGAAGATCTGTCCGCATCAACCATTTTGAAATTTCTCTGTTTATTCAATGAAGTCGGTCAGCATCAACCAGTATGAAATTTCTCTGTTTATTCAATGAAAATTGGTCAGCATCAACCAGTATGAAATTTCTCTGTTTATTCAATGAAGATCGGTCAGCATCAACCAGTATGAAATTTCTCTGTTTATTCAATGAAGATCGGTCAGCATCAACCATTTTGAAATTTCTCTGTTTATTCAATGAAGATCGGTCAGCATCAACCAGTATGAAATTTCTCTGTTTATTCAATGAAGATCGGTCAGCATCAACCAGTATGAAATTTCTCTGTTTATTCAATGAAGATCGGTCAGCATCAACCATTTTAAAATTTCTCTGTTTATTCAATGAAGATCGGTCAGCATCAACCATTTTGAAATTTCTCTGTTTATTCAATGAAGATCGGTCAGCATCAACCATTTTGAAATTTCTCTGTTTATTCAATGAAGATCGGTCAGCATCAACCAGTATGAAATTTCTCTGTTTATTCAATGAAGATCGGTCAGCATCAACCATTTCGAAATTTCTCTGTTTATTCAATGAAGATCGGTCAGCATCAACCAGTATGAAATTTCTCTGTTTATTCAATGAAGATCAGTCAGCATCACCCATTTTGAAATTTCTCTGTTTATTCAATGAAGATCGGTCAGCATCAACCAGTATGAAATTTCTCTGTTTATTCAATGAAGATCGGTCAGCATCAACCAGTATGAAATTTCTCTGTTTATTCAATGAAGATCGGTCAGCATCAACCAGTATGAAATTTCTCTGTTTATTCAATGAAGATCGGTCAGCATCAACCATTTTGAAATTTCTCTGTTTATTCAATGAAGATCGGTCAGCATCAACCAGTATGAAATTTCTCTGTTTATTCAATGAAGATCGGTCAGCATCAACCATTTTGAAATTTCTCTGTTTATTCAATGAAGATCGGTCAGCATCAACCAGTATGAAATTTCTCTGTTTATTCAATGAAGATCGGTCAGCATCAACCATTTTGAAATTTCTCTGTTTATTCAATGAAGATCGGTCAGCATCAACCAGTATGAAATTTTTCTGTTTATTCAATGAAGATCGGTCAGCATCAACCATTTTGAAATTTCTCTGTTTATTCAATGAAGATCGGTCAGCATCAACCATTTTGAAATTTCTCTGTTTATTCAATGAAGATCGGTCAGCATCAACCGGTATGAAATTTTTCTGTTTTTTCAATGAAGATCGGTCAGCATCAACCATTTTGAAATTTCTCTGTTTATTCAATGAAGATCGGTCAGCATCAACCAGTATGAAATTTCTCTGTTTATTCAATGAAGATCGGTCAGCATCAACCATTTTGAAATTTCTCTGTTTATTCAATGAAGATCGGTCAGCATCAACCATTTTGAAATTTCTCTGTTTATTCAATGAAGATCGGTCAGCATCAACCAGTATGAAATTTCTCTGTTTATTCAATGAAGATCGGTCCGCATCAACCATTTTGAAATTTCTCTGTTTATTTAATGAAGATCGGTCAGCATCAACCATTTTGAAATTTCTCTGTTTATTCAATGAATATCGGTCTTCATCAACCATTTTGAAATTTCTCTGTTTATTCAATGAATATCGGTCTTCATCAACCATTTTGAAATTTCTCTGTTTATTCAATGAAGATCGGTCAGCATCAACCATTTTGAAATTTCTCTGTTTATTCAATGAAGATCAGTCCGCATCAACCATTTCGAAATTTCTCTGTTTATTCAATAAAGATCTGTCCGCATCAACCATTTTGAAATTTCTCTGTTTATTCAATGAAGATCGGTCAGCATCAACCAGTATGAAATTTCTCTGTTTATTCAATGAAAATTGGTCAGCATCAACCAGTATAAAATTTCTCTGTTTATTCAATGAAGATCGGTCAGCATCAACCAGTATGAAATTTCTCTGTTTATTCAATGAAGATCGGTCAGCATCAACCATTTTGAAATTTCTCTGTTTATTCAATGAAGATCGGTCAGCATCAACCAGTATGAAATTTCTCTGTTTATTCAATGAAGATCGGTCAGCATCAACCAGTATGAAATTTCTCTGTTTATTCAATGAAGATCGGTCAGCATCAACCATTTTGAAATTTCTCTGTTTATTCAATGAAGATCGGTCAGCATCAACCAGTATGAAATTTCTCTGTTTATTCAATGAAGATCAGTCAGCATCAACCATTTTGAAATTTCTCTGTTTATTCAATGAAGATCGGTCAGCATCAACCAGTATGAAATTTCTCTGTTTATTCAATGAAGATCGGTCAGCATCAACCAGTATGAAATTTCTCTGTTTATTCAATGAAGATCTATCAGCATCAACCAGTATGAAATTTCTCTGTTTATTCAATGAAGATCGGTCAGCATCAACCAGTATGAAATTTCTCTGTTTATTCAATGAAGATCGGTCAGCATCAACCATTTTGAAATTTCTCTGTTTATTCAATGAAGATCGGTCAGCATCAACCATTTTGAAATTTCTCTGTTTATTCAATGAAGATCGGTCAGCATCAACCAGTATGAAATTTCTCTGTTTATTCAATGAAGATCGGTCCGCATCAACCATTTTGAAATTTCTCTGTTTATTTAATGAAGATCGGTCAGCATCAACCATTTTGAAATTTCTCTGTTTAGTCAATGAAGATCGGTCAGCATCAACCATTTTGAAATTTCTATGTTTATTCAATGAAGATCGGTCAGCATCAACCAGTATGAAATTTCTCTGTTTATTCAATGAAGATCGGTCAGCATCAACCATTTTGAAATTTCTCTGTTTATTCAATGAATATCGGTCCGCATCAACCATTTTGAAATTTCTCTGTTTTTTCAATGAAGATCGGTCAGCATCAACCATTTTGAAATTTCTCTGTTTATTCAATGAAGATCGGTCAGCATCAACCAGTATGAAATTTCTCTGTTTATTCAATGAAGATCGGTCAGCATCAACCATTTTGAAATTTCTCTGTTTATTCAATGAATATCGGTCTTCATCAACCATTTTGAAATTTCTCTGTTTATTCAATGAAGATCGGTCAGCATCAACCATTTTGAAATTTCTCTGTTTATTCAATGAAGATCGGTCCGCATCAACCATTTCGAAATTTCTCTGTTTATTCAATGAAGATCGGTCAGCATCAACCATTTTGAAATTTCTCTGTTTATTCAATGAAGATCGGTCAGCATCAACCGGTATGAAATTTCTCTGTTTTTTCAATGAAGATCGGTCAGCATCAACCATTTTGAAATTTCTCTGTTTATTCAATGAAGATCGGTCAGCATCAACCAGTATGAAATTTCTCTGTTTATTCAATGAAGATCGGTCAGCATCAACCATTTTGAAATTTCTCTGTTTATTCAATGAAGATCGGTCAGCATCAACCATTTTGAAATTTCTCTGTTTATTCAATGAAGATCGGTCAGCATCAACCAGTATGAAATTTCTCTGTTTATTCAATGAAGATCGGTCAGCATCAACCATTTTGAAATTTCTCTGTTTATTCAATGAAGATCGGTCAGCATCAACCATTTTGAAATTTCTCTGTTTATTCAATGAAGATCGGTCAGCATCAACCAGTATGAAATTTCTCTGTTTATTCAATGAAGATCGGTCAGCATCAACCAGTATGAAATTTCTCTGTTTATTCAATGAAGATCGGTCAGCATCAACCATTTTGAAATTTCTCTGTTTATTTAATGAAGATCGGTCAGCATCAACCATTTTGAAATTTCTCTGTTTAGTCAATAAAGATCGGTCAGCATCAACCATTTTGAAATTTCTCTGTTTATTCAATGAAGATCAGTCAGCATCAACCATTTTGAAATTTCTCTGTTTATTCAATGAAGATCGGTCAGCATCAACCAGTATGAAATTTCTCTGTTTATTCAATGAAGATCGGTCAGCATCAACCAGTATGAAATTTCTCTGTTTATTCAATGAAGATCGGTCAGCATCAACCAGTATGAAATTTCTCTGTTTATTCAATGAAGATCGGTCAGCATCAACCATTTTGAAATTTCTCTGTTTATTCAATGAAGATCGGTCCGCATCAACCATTTTGAAATTTCTCTGTTTATTCAATGAAGATCGGTCAGCATCAACCAGTATGAAATTTCTCTGTTTATTCAATGAAGATCGGTCAGCATCAACCATTTTGAAATTTCTCTGTTTATTCAATGAATATCGGTCCGCATCAACCATTTTGAAATTTCTCTGTTTATTCAATGAAGATCGGTCAGCATCAACCATTTTGAAATTTCTCTGTTTATTCAATGAAGATCGGTCAGCATCAACCAGTATGAAATTTCTCTGTTTATTCAATGAAGATCGGTCAGCATCAACCATTTTGAAATTTCTCTGTTTATTCAATGAATATCGGTCTTCATCAACCATTTTGAAATTTCTCTGTTTATTCAATGAAGATCGGTCAGCATCAACCATTTTGAAATTTCTCTGTTTATTCAATGAAGATCGGTCAGCATCAACCATTTTGAAATTTCTCTGTTTATTCAATGAAGATCGGTCAGCATCAACCAGTATGAAATTTCTCTGTTTATTCAA
Organism: Sepioteuthis lessoniana; assembly: GCA_963585895.1. Classification (NCBI taxonomy): domain Eukaryota; kingdom Metazoa; phylum Mollusca; class Cephalopoda; order Myopsida; family Loliginidae; genus Sepioteuthis; species Sepioteuthis lessoniana. The sequence goes on along the minus strand of OY757940.1, from coordinate 17,188,063 downwards.
TGAAGATCGGTCAGCATCAACCAGTATGAAATTTCTCTGTTTATTCAATGAAGATCGGTCAGCATCAACCATTTTGAAATTTCTCTGTTTATTTAATGAAGATCGGTCAGCATCAACCATTTTGAAATTTCTCTGTTTAGTCAATAAAGATCGGTCAGCATCAACCATTTTGAAATTTCTCTGTTTATTCAATGAAGATCAGTCAGCATCAACCATTTTGAAATTTCTCTGTTTATTCAATGAAGATCGGTCAGCATCAACCAGTATGAAATTTCTCTGTTTATTCAATGAAGATCGGTCAGCATCAACCAGTATGAAATTTCTCTGTTTATTCAATGAAGATCGGTCAGCATCAACCAGTATGAAATTTCTCTGTTTATTCAATGAAGATCGGTCAGCATCAACCATTTTGAAATTTCTCTGTTTATTCAATGAAGATCGGTCCGCATCAACCATTTTGAAATTTCTCTGTTTATTCAATGAAGATCGGTCAGCATCAACCAGTATGAAATTTCTCTGTTTATTCAATGAAGATCGGTCAGCATCAACCATTTTGAAATTTCTCTGTTTATTCAATGAATATCGGTCCGCATCAACCATTTTGAAATTTCTCTGTTTATTCAATGAAGATCGGTCAGCATCAACCATTTTGAAATTTCTCTGTTTATTCAATGAAGATCGGTCAGCATCAACCAGTATGAAATTTCTCTGTTTATTCAATGAAGATCGGTCAGCATCAACCATTTTGAAATTTCTCTGTTTATTCAATGAATATCGGTCTTCATCAACCATTTTGAAATTTCTCTGTTTATTCAATGAAGATCGGTCAGCATCAACCATTTTGAAATTTCTCTGTTTATTCAATGAAGATCGGTCCGCATCAACCATTTCGAAATTTCTCTGTTTATTCAATGAAGATCTGTCCGCATCAACCATTTTGAAATTTCTCTGTTTATTCAATGAAGATCGGTCAGGATCAACCAGTATGAAATTTCTCTGTTTATTCAATGAAAATTGGTCAGCATCAACCAGTATGAAATTTCTCTGTTTATTCAATGAAGATCGGTCAGCATCAACCAGTATGAAATTTCTCTGTTTATTCAATGAAGATCGGTCAGCATCAACCATTTTGAAATTTCTCTGTTTATTCAATGAAGATCGGTCAGCATCAACCAGTATGAAATTTCTCTGTTTATTCAATGAAGATCGGTCAGCATCAACCAGTATGAAATTTCTCTGTTTATTCAATGAAGATCGGTCAGCATCAACCAGTGTGAAATTTCTCTGTTTATTCAATGAAGATCGGTCAGCATCAACCATTTTGAAATTTCTCTGTTTATTCAATGAAGATCGGTCAGCATCAACCATTTTGAAATTTCTCTGTTTATTCAATGAAGATCGGTCAGCATCAACCAGTATGAAATTTCTCTGTTTATTCAATGAAGATCGGTCAGCATCAACCATTTCGAAATTTCTCTGTTTATTCAATGAAGATCGGTCAGCATCAACCAGTATGAAATTTCTCTGTTTATTCAATGAAGATCAGTCAGCATCAACCATTTTGAAATTTCTCTGTTTATTCAATGAAGATCGGTCAGCATCAACCAGTATAAAATTTCTCTGTTTATTCAATGAAGATCGGTCAGCATCAACCAGTATGAAATTTCTCTGTTTATTCAATGAAGATCGGTCAGCATCAACCATTTTGAAATTTCTCTGTTTATTCAATGAATATCGGTCTTCATCAACCATTTTGAAATTTCTCTGTTTATTCAATGAAGATCGGTCAGCATCAACCATTTTGAAATTTCTCTGTTTATTCAATGAAGATCGGTCCGCATCAACCATTTCGAAATTTCTCTGTTTATTCAATGAAGATCTGTCCGCATCAACCATTTTGAAATTTCTCTGTTTATTCAATGAAGATCGGTCAGGATCAACCAGTATGAAATTTCTCTGTTTATTCAATGAAAATTGGTCAGCATCAACCAGTATGAAATTTCTCTGTTTATTCAATGAAGATCGGTCAGCATCAACCAGTATGAAATTTCTCTGTTTATTCAATGAAGATCGGTCAGCATCAACCATTTTGAAATTTCTCTGTTTATTCAATGAAGATCGGTCAGCATCAACCAGTATGAAATTTCTCTGTTTATTCAATGAAGATCGGTCAGCATCAACCAGTATGAAATTTCTCTGTTTATTCAATGAAGATCGGTCAGCATCAACCAGTGTGAAATTTCTCTGTTTATTCAATGAAGATCGGTCAGCATCAACCATTTTGAAATTTCTCTGTTTATTCAATGAAGATCGGTCAGCATCAACCATTTTGAAATTTCTCTGTTTATTCAATGAAGATCGGTCAGCATCAACCAGTATGAAATTTCTCTGTTTATTCAATGAAGATCGGTCAGCATCAACCATTTCGAAATTTCTCTGTTTATTCAATGAAGATCGGTCAGCATCAACCAGTATGAAATTTCTCTGTTTATTCAATGAAGATCAGTCAGCATCAACCATTTTGAAATTTCTCTGTTTATTCAATGAAGATCGGTCAGCATCAACCAGTATAAAATTTCTCTGTTTATTCAATGAAGATCGGTCAGCATCAACCAGTATGAAATTTCTCTGTTTATTCAATGAAGATCGGTCAGCATCAACCAGTATGAAATTTCTCTGTTTATTCAATGAAGATCGGTCAGCATCAACCAGTATGAAATTTCTCTGTTTATTCAATGAAGATCGGTCAGCATCAACCAGTATGAAATTTTTCTGTTTATTCAATGAAGATTGGTCAGCATCAACCATTTTGAAATTTCTCTGTTTATTCAATGAAGATCGGTCAGCATCAACCATTTTGAAATTTCTCTGTTTATTCAATGAAGATCGGTCAGCATCAACCGGTATGAAATTTCTCTGTATTTTCAATGAAGATAGGTCAGCATCAACCATTTTGAAATTTCTCTGTTTATTCAATGAAGATCGGTCAGCATCAACCAGTATGAAATTTCTCTGTTTATTCAATGAAAATCGGTCAGCATCAACCATTTTGAAATTTCTCTGTTTATTCAATGAAGATCGGTCAGCATCAACCATTTTGAAATTTCTCTGTTTATTCAATGAAGATCGGTCAGCATCAACCAGTATGAAATTTCTCTGTTTATTCAATGAAGATCGGTCCGCATCAACCATTTCGAAATTTCTCTGTTTATTCAATAAAGATCTGTCCGCATCAACCATTTTGAAATTTCTCTGTTTATTCAATGAAGATCGGTCAGCATCAACCAGTATGAAATTTCTCTGTTTATTCAATGAAAATTGGTCAGCATCAACCAGTATGAAATTTCTCTGTTTATTCAATGAAGATCGGTCAGCATCAACCAGTATGAAATTTCTCTGTTTATTCAATGAAGATCGGTCAGCATCAACCATTTTGAAATTTCTCTGTTTATTCAATGAAGATCGGTCAGCATCAACCAGTATGAAATTTCTCTGTTTATTCAATGAAGATTGGTCAGCATCAACCAGTATGAAATTTCTCTGTTTATTCAATGAAGATCGGTCAGCATCAACCATTTTGAAATTTCTCTGTTTATTCAATGAAGATCGGTCAGCATCAACCAGTATGAAATTTCTCTGTTTATTCAATGAAGATCAGTCAGCATCAACCATTTTGAAATTTCTCTGTTTATTCAATGAAGATCGGTCAGCATCAACCAGTATGAAATTTCTCTGTTTATTCAATGAAGATTGGTCAGCATCAACCAGTATGAAATTTCTCTGTTTATTCAATGAAGATCTGTCAGCATCAACCAGTATGAAATTTCTCTGTTTATTCAATGAAGATCGGTCAGCATCAACCATTTTGAAATTTCTCTGTTTATTCAATGAAGATCGGTCAGCATCAACCAGTATGAAATTTCTCTGTTTATTCAATGAAGATCGGTCAGCATCAACCATTTTGAAATTTCTCTGTTTATTCAATGAAGATCGGTCAGCATCAACCATTTTGAAATTTCTCTGTTTATTCAATGAAGATCGGTCAGCATCAACCATTTTGAAATTTCTCTGTTTATTCAATGAAGATCGGTCAGCATCAACCAGTATGAAATTTTTCTGTTTATTCAATGAAGATCGGTCAGCATCAACCATTTTGAAATTTCTCTGTTTATTCAATGAAGATCGGTCAGCATCAACCATTTCGAAATTTCTCTGTTTATTCAATGAAGATCGGTCAGCATCAACCGGTATGAAATTTCTCTGTTTTTTCAATGAAGATCGGTCAGCATCAACCATTTTGAAATTTCTCTGTTTATTCAATGAAGATCGGTCAGCATCAACCAGTATGAAATTTCTCTGTTTATTCAATGAAGATCGGTCAGCATCAACCATTTTGAAATTTCTCTGTTTATTCAATGAAGATCGGTCAGCATCAACAAGTATGAAATTTCTCTGTTTATTCAATGAAGATCGGTCCGCATCAACCATTTTGAAATTTCTCTGTTTATTTAATGAAGATCGGTCAGCATCAACCAATTTGAAATTTCTCTGTTTATTCAATGAAGATCGGTAAGCATCAACCACTTTGAAATTTCTCTGTTTATTCAATGAAGATCGGTCAGCATCAACCATTTTGAAATTTCTCTGTTTATTCAATGAAGATCGGTCAGCATCAACCAGTATGAAATTTCTCTGTTTATTCAATGAAGATCGGTCAGCATCAACCATTTTGAAATTTCTCTGTTTATTCAATGAAGATCGGTCAGCATCAACCATTTTGAAATTTCTCTGTTTATTCAGTGAAGATCGGTCAGCATCAACCAGTATGAAATTTCTCTGTTTATTCAATGAAGATCGGTCAGCATCAACCAGTATGAAATTTCTCTGTTTATTCAATGAAGATCGGTCAGCATCAACCATTTTGAAATTTCTCTGTTTATTCAATGAAGATCGGTCAGCATCAACCAGTATGAAATTTCTCTGTTTATTCAATGAAGATCGGTCAGCATCAACCATTTTGAAATTTCTCTGTTTATTCAATGAAGATCGGTCAGCATCAACCACTTTGAAATTTCTCTGTTTATTCAATGAAGATCGGTCAGCATCAACCATTTTAAAATTTCTCTGTTTATTCAATGAAGATCGGTCAGCATCAACCATTTTGAAATTTCTCTGTTTATTCAATGAAGATCGGTCAGCATCAACCATTTTGAAATTTCTCTGTTTATTCAATGAAGATCGGTCAGCATCAACCAGTATGAAATTTCTCTGTTTATTCAATGAAGATCGGTCAGCATCAACCATTTCGAAATTTCTCTGTTTATTCAATGAAGATCGGTCAGCATCAACCAGTATGAAATTTCTCTGTTTATTCAATGAAGATCAGTCAGCATCAACCATTTTGAAATTTCTCTGTTTATTCAATGAAGATCGGTCAGCATCAACCAGTATGAAATTTCTCTGTTTATTCAATGAAGATCGGTCAGCATCAACCAGTATGAAATTTCTCTGTTTATTCAATGAAGATCGGTCAGCATCAACCAGTGTGAAATTTCTCTGTTTATTCAATGAAGATCGGTCAGCATCAACCATTTTGAAATTTCTCTGTTTATTCAATGAAGATCGGTCAGCATCAACCAGTACGAAATTTCTCTGTTTATTCAATGAAGATCGGTCAGCATCAACCAGTATGAAATTTCTCTGTTTATTCAATGAAGATCGGTCAGCATCAACCAGTATGAAATTTCTCTGTTTATTCAATGAAGATCGGTCAGCATCAACCATTTTGAAATTTCTCTGTTTATTCAATGAAGATCGGTCAGCATCAACCAGTATGAAATTTCTCTGTTTATTCAATGAAGATCGGTCAGCATCAACCATTTTGAAATTTCTCTGTTTATTCAATGAAGATCGGTCAGCATCAACCATTTTGAAATTTCTCTGTTTATTCAATGAAGATCGGTCAGCATCAACCAGTATGAAATTTCTCTGTTTTTTCAATGAAGATCGGTCAGCATCAACCATTTTGAAATTTCTCCGTTTATTCAATGAAGATCGGTCAGCATCAACCAGTATGAAATTTCTCTGTTTATTCAATGAAGATCGGTCAGCATCAACCATTTTGAAATTTCTCTGTTTATTCAATGAAGATCGGTCAGCATCAACAAGTATGAAATTTCTCTGTTTATTCAATGAAGATCGGTCAGCATCAACCAGTATGAAATTTCTCTGTTTATTCAATGAAGATCGGTCAGCATCAACCATTTTAAAATTTCTCTGTTTATTCAATGAAGATCGGTCAGCATCAACCATTTTGAAATTTCTCTGTTTATTCAATGAAGATCGGTCAGCATCAACTATTTTGAAATTTCTCTGTTTATTCAGTGAAGATCGGTCAGCATCAACCAGTATGAAATTTCTCTGTTTATTCAATGAAGATCGGTCAGCATCAACCAGTATGAAATTTCTCTGTTTATTCAATGAAGATCGGTCAGCATCAACCAGTATGAAATTTCTCTGTTTATTTAATGAAGATCGGTCAGCATCAACCATTTTGAAATTTCTCTGTTTATTCAATGAAGATTGGTCAGCATCAACAAGTATGAAATTTCTCTGTTTATTCAATGAAGATCGGTCAGCATCAACCATTTTGAAATTTCTCTGTTTATTCAATGAAGATCGGTCAGCATCAACCACTTTGAAATTTCTCTGTTTATTCAATGAAGATCGGTCAGCATCAACCAGTATGAAATTTCTCTGTTTATTCAATGAAGATCGGTCAGCATCAACCATTTTGAAATTTCTCTGTTTATTCAATGAAGATCGGTCAGCATCAACCAGTATGAAATTTCTCTGTTTATTCAATGAAGATCGGTCAGCATCAACCATTTTGAAATTTCTCTGTTTATTCAATGAAGATCGGTCAGCATCAACCAGTATGAAATTTCTCTGTTTATTCAATGAAGATCGGTCAACATCAACCATTTTGAAATTTCTCTGTTTATTCAATAAAGATCGGTCAGCATCAACCATTTTGAAATTTCTCTGTTTATTCAATGAAGATCGGTCAGCATCAACCAGTATGAAATTTCTCTGTTTATTCAATGAAGATCGGTCAGCATCAACCAGTATGAAATTTCTCTGTTTATTCAATGAAGATCGGTAAGCATCAACCACTTTGAAATTTCTCTGTTTATTCAATGAAGATCGGTCAGCATCACCCAGTATGAAATTTCTCAGTTTATTCAATAAAGATCGGTCAGCATCAACCATTTTAAAATTTCTCTGTTTATTCAATGAAGATCGGTCAGCATCAACCAGTATGAAATTTCTCTGTTTATTCAATGAAGACCGGTCAGCATCAACCATTTTGAAATTTCTCTGTTTATTCAATGAAGATCGGTCAGCATCAACCAGTATGAAATTTCTCTGTTTATTCAATGAAGATCGGTCAGCATCAACCATTTTGAAATTTCTCTGTTTATTCAATGAAGATCGGTCAGCATCAACCAGTATGAAATTTCTCTGTTTATTCAATGAAGATCGGTCAGCATCAACCATTTTGAAATTTCTCTGTTTATTCAATAAGGACCGGTCAGCATCAACCATTTTGAAATTTCTCTGTTTATTCAATGAAGATCGGTCAGCATCAACCAGTATGAAATTTCTCTGTTTATTCAATGAAGATCGGTCAGCATCAACCAGTATGAAATTTCTCTGTTTATTCAATGAAGATCGGTCAGCATCAACCAGTATGAAATTTCTCTGTTTATTCAATGAAGATCGGTCAGCATCAACCATTTTGAAATTTCTCTGTTTATTCAATGAAGATCGGTCAGCATCAACCAGTATGAAATTTCTCTGTTTATTCAATGAAGATCGGTCAGCATCAACCAGTATGAAATTTCTCTGTTTATTCAATGAAGATCGGTCAGCATCAACCATTTTGAAATTTCTCTGTTTATTCAATGAAGATCGGTCAGCATCAACCATTTTGAAATTTCTCTGTTTATTCAATGAAGATCGGTCAGCATCAACCAGTATGAAATTTCTCTGTTTATTCAATGAAGATCGGTCAGCATCAACCAGTATGAAATTTCTCTGTTTATTCAATGAAGATCGGTCAGCATCAACCAGTATGAAATTTCTCTGTTTATTCAATGAAGATCGGTCAGCATCAACCATTTTGAAATTTCTCTGTTTATTCAATGAAGATCGGTCAGCATCAACCATTTTGAAATTTCTCTGTTTATTCAATGAAGATCGGTCAGCATCAACCAGTATGAAATTTCTCTGTTTATTCAATGAAGATCGGTCAGCATCAACCAGTATGAAATTTCTCTGTTTATTCAATGAAGATCGGTCAGCATCAACCATTTTGAAATTTCTCTGTTTATTCAATAAGGACCGGTCAGCATCAACCATTTTGAAATTTCTCTGTTTATTCAATGAAGATCGGTCAGCATCAACCAGTATAAAATTTCTCTGTTTATTCAATGAAGATCGGTCAGCATCAACCAGTATGAAATTTCTCTTTTTATTCAATGAAGATCGGTCAGCATCAACCAGTATGAAATTTCTCTGTTTATTCAATGAAGATCGGTCAGCATCAACCATTTTGAAATTTCTCTGTTTATTCAATGAAGATCGGTCAGCATCAACCAGTATGAAATTTCTCTGTTTATTCAATGAAGATCGGTCAGCATCAACCAGTATGAAATTTCTCTGTTTATTCAATGAAGATCGGTCAGCATCAACCATTTTAAAATTTCTCTGTTTATTCAATGAAGATCGGTCAGCATCAACCATTTTGAAATTTCTCTGTTTATTCAATGAAGATCGGTCAGCATCAACCAGTATGAAATTTCTCTCTTTATTCAATGAAGATCGGTCAGCATCACCCAGTATGAAATTTCTCTGTTTATTCAATAAAGATCGGTCAGCATCAACCAGTATGAAATTTCTCTGTTTATTCAATGAAGATCGGTCAGCATCAACCAGTATGAAATTTCTCTGTTTATTCAATGAAGATCGGTCAGCATCAACCATTTTGAAATTTCTCTGTTTATTCAATGAAGATCGGTCAGCATCAACCAGTATGAAATTTCTCTGTTTTTTCAATGAAGATCGGTCAGCATCAACCAGTATGAAATTTCTCTGTTTTTTCAATGAAGATCGGTCAGCATCAACCATTTTGAAATTTCTCTGTTTATTCAATGAAGATCGGTCAGCATCAACCAGTATGAAATTTCTCTGTTTATTCAATGAAGATCGGTCAGCATCAACCATTTTGAAATTTCTCTGTTTATTCAATGAAGATCGGTCAGCATCAACCAGTATGAAATTTCTCTGTTTATTCAATGAAGATCGGTCAGCATCAACCATTTCGAAATTTCTCTGTTTATTCAATGAAGATCGGTCAGCATCAACCAGTATGAAATTTCTCTGTTTATTCAATGAAGATCGGTCAGCATCAACCATTTTGAAATTTCTCTGTTTATTCAATGAAGATCGGTCAGCATCAACCAGTATGAAATTTCTCTGTTTATTCAATGAAGATCGGTCAGCATCAACCATTTTGAAATTTCTCTGTTTATTCAATGAAGATCGGTCAGCATCAACCAGTATGAAATTTCTCTGTTTATTCAATGAAGATCGGTCAGCATCAACCAGTATGAAATTTCTCTGTTTATTCAATGAAGATCGGTCAGCATCAACCATTTTGAAATTTCTCTGTTTATTCAATGAAGATCGGTCAGCATCAACCAGTATGAAATTTCTCTGTTTATTCAATGAAGATCGGTCAGCATCAACCAGTATGAAATTTCTCTGTTTATTCAATGAAGATCAGTCAGCATCAACCATTTTGAAATTTCTCTGTTTATTCAATGAAGATCGGTCAGCATCAACCATTTTGAAATTATTCTGTTTATTCAATGAAAATTGGTCAGCATCAATCATTTTGAAATTTCTCTGTTTATTCAATGAAGATCGGTCAGCATCAACCATTAAGAAATTTCTCAGTGTATTTAATGAAAATTGGTTGATCTGCATCAACGATTAGTCCGAGAAATTAGTAGATCTACTTGGGACAATTTACAGTAGAAATAAATCAAAGTCGAAGAGATAAAGGGGTTCACACTTTTTCCTTTGGGCATTAGTCCAAAATGAGCGTTTTAGTGCAAGTGAAGTTCAAAATCAGTTACTTTGACACCGCAGTCTGGTATTCCATCATGGAGACTCAACCCTTGTAATTCATCCTGCCCGTCGGGTAGGTAAATCTATACAACAGATTCTATCTTAGAAAATTCCGAAATAGGCCGACTGTATCTCTGCAGAGGGGTAAGACCACCTCCATTGAGTGACCTGAACTGCACCTGATGGTGAGGCTCCAATCTTGAAGCTTTAAGGAATATGGAATACCTCTTCATTGCTATTACCTCCTGGTCCACTCTGACACCCGGTGTGATAATACTTGTAAGGGTCTCATCTATGGGTCAAATAGAACTGTTTAACTCTTAAATGTGTGCAAACAAATAACTGATGTTGAATTGTTAATGTTCAATAGCAATACGTGAGACTGTTTAACTGTGTGCCAACAAAAAATTAATACGAAAAAGAATTATTATTGTTACATTGCAATCTTTGAAACCATTGAAATGTGTGCAAAGAAATGAGCTCTCGCTTGTTTAAAAATGATACTTACAAACTACTTGTTCATAAATCATATATATTCAATATTTATATGTATAAATAAGATTTGGCATTAAATTACCTACAAAGATTGTTATGCCATAAAACCAACCGACCAACCGCTTAACTGTATGTTAACAAATAAGCTCTGGATCGTTTAAAAATAATCCTGCCGACAAACTATTCGCTTATAAATTATATATACATATATATAAATATAAATAAATAAATGAATATATATATATATATAATTTGGAATTAAATAACTGGCAAAGGTTGATATGCCTTGAAAAACAACCAATCAACTAACCAATCAAACAAACAAAAAATAACATTACAATGAAAAAGAAAGTGAAGACGAACATCGCGAGGAATTTAAACTTTACTTGCCAAATTTTTCTCGTTATTAACCACTACGCCACTTGCATATCCTGTTCGGTTTTAGCACTTAATATAATCAGAAAAAGAAAAAAGGAAGAAAAATGGATATGGGTTATAACAACACCCGAAAGAGTGAAACATTTTATCCTCGATAAATAGTTTTCCCTGCGGAGTTCCTGTGACTCGAGAGAAGAAACCACATGGCACTTCTTTTTACTGGAGAAGAAATGAGAGAGAGAGAGAGAGAGAGAGAGAGAGAGAGAGAGAGAGAGAGAGAGAGAGAGAGAGAGAGAATCTTACATCAAAGTGTATGATATGTGGGGCGTGTCTTTTAAATACATGACGCATGCTAGCAAAACAATTTACTTACATTAAGTGTAACTGATGTCTGCTGGGGGACACCCCGGTTTTTCGGGTGACTATGAGCCAATATTTGTTACCCCGGGCGTCGCAAATTTGAACTGTGCGTGAATGTACTGATTGCAGCGGATGTACGTCTTATAGATTATTTCAAAGCCTAGATACCCACTCGCTGACTCTGGCTGAAGCAATATATTGCGAGATTGTATTACAGTGACTACTAGTCTGAATGATGAATCAAGGACATGCTATTAATCGGTCTCAGCTAGTATCTATCTATCTATCTATCTATCTAAGTCTCACTCCCCCCTCTCTCTCTCTATATATATATATATATATATATAACCAGACCATTGGTATAATGGTTATATATAAGTAAGTAAAGTTGGCGACCTTAGTCGAGGATGACCCGAAGGCTCCCTTTTCAATAGCTACTACACCGAGGTGTAGGAGAGGGCGCTACTCCATTCCCTGGATTGCTCAACTTTACCCTTGATTCGTACCTTATAATGCTGAGTGTTAACCAAGGGCGTATCAAGTACCATTTTTTGAGTCTTTGGTATGACTCGATCTGGGATTGAACCCTGGTCTCCTGGACCATTGGCTAACTCTCTACTCACTTGGTCAATGGCCTATATAAGATAATAAAAAATTTGTTCATTGGAGGCAAAAAAATGAAATACCCAATCAACAGAACGATTTGGTTAGTTTGGTTTTATGGCATATCAACCTTTGTAGGTTATTTAATGCAAAATCCTATTTATACATATACGTTAAATATATATGATTTGTAAACAGATTTTGTTGATGATATTTTTAAACGCGCCAAAGTTCATTCTTTTGTTCACAGTTAATTAGTTCTAAGCATTGTTATGTGTCACTTATAATTCAATTAAACATCAGTCATTTGTTTACATACAGTTAAATGATCCAACTGTTCTATTTCAAACAATTCAATTTAGCAGAAGTCATTTGTTTGCATTTTGCATTTGTTTAATGTCAAACAGTTCTATTTCACTCATAAATAAGACACTACCACTCCGAGTCAGAGTGGGCCTGGGAGTGATGGCAACGAAGGAGTGCTTCGCATTCCCCAAAGCTCCTGCATTACTGGAGCTTCGTCATTAGTTGTTTAATGTTTTATACCGGACATCGTTGGCGAGGGGAGTCTAAATCTTCTGTCGAGATGCAGAGTGGTATAAAAACTAAAAACAAACTTAGTTTATACAACTCTCTTCACGCTAATTCGAGATTCATGGAAAGCATAATCATCATATTAATGCGAACAATACGTTCCTCGTGGCTGAGTGGAAGAATCTTGGATTGGTTTCTGAGTCAGCCGGGTTTCGATCCCAGCTTTGGGAATCTAGCGTGTCTAGCCACACTCAAGAGTTATGATACAACGAAAAAGTCTGTCTGTGGATGACAATATATATGATCCGCTACTCCTGTAGGATGAGTTCTCTAGCGAGGGAAGTAATGGTTGCCACTAGCGTAAAGCAAGTCTCTTCAAATGAATTGAGCTCTCGGTAGCCGTTAAGCGGATATATGTAAACAAAAGCAATTGTGATATATAAGCGTTTAAATTTCCTTCGCTTGTGTTAGTTTCCTCGTGGTTGAGTGGTCGAATTTTGGATTGGCGTTTGAGTCAGCCGGGTTTCGATCTTAGCTTCGGGAATCTCGCCTGTCTAACCGCACTGAAGAGTTGGGATATAACGGAACAGTCTGTCTATGAATGACAATATATATATATACACATGAGAGTCAATAAGTTAAAGAAATTATATTTATGAAAAATAATTATAAAAAAATTTGGCTTTTTTCAAAAATAAACTCCGCATTGTTTGGCATTGGTTTGTTGCAAAAATTATTTTACACTTACAAAAATATTTACTTTGAGACAGAAAATGTAAAATGGCAAGTGTAAAATAATCGCAAATCAAACAGAATGCTCCAGGCTTGAATGACGTGAAATGTTTGTGGCTGAAAAGCTCAAACCATAGGAAATGTTTCCCAGTCGGCTGGGGATGTAGAATACACCGACTGTTTCTCTGCAGAGGGGTAAGACTACCCCAAAGAGTGTCCTTTGGCCCAGTCGGCTGTGGCTGTAGAATACACCGATTGTTTCTCTGCAGAGGAGTAAGCCCCCCCCCACATAACGAGTGTCCTGATATGACAGTAAACAATCTGGAGAGGTTCCTGTGATGCTGCAGCTTTAGGGAATGCAGAGTACCCTTTTTATTGCCATCGCTCCCAGGTCCACTTTGGCCCGGAGTGGTAGCACCTTATAAGGGACCTATCTATGGGTTGAATAGAACTAAACCGTGGTTTCTTGAGTTTACTGTTTTTTACATTTAAACTGTGTATTTATGCGAAACTGAATTGTTTAAAATAGAACTGTTTTTACATCTAAAATCTGTACTTATGCTAAACTGAATTATCGGAAATAAAACTGTATTAATTGTATTGCCTAGTCGGCTGGGGCTGTAGAATACACCGACTGCTTCTCTATGGAGGGGTAAGAACCCCCACGACGAGTGTCCTGGATATGACACTAAACAATCTGATGTTGAGGTTCCAGTGATGCTGGGGCTTTGGGGAATACGAAGCACCCCTTCATTGCCATTGCTCCCAGGTTCACTCTGGTAGGACCTGATAGAATTAAACTACATACCTATGCTAAACTGAATTGTTTAAATTAGAACTGTTTGACTAAACTGAATAACTTAAAATAGAAATGTTTTTGACAATAAAACTGGGTACTTGCATTTAAACGACGTTCTTATGCTAAACTGAATTGTTTAAAATGGAATAGTCTTTGACATTAAAACTGTACTTACGCTAAATTGTTTAATATAGAATTATTTTGACATTTAACTATGTGTAAAAAATAAAATACTTATACTAAACTGAATTGGCTGAATTAGAACTGTTTGGATAAACTGAATAGCTTGAAATAGAAATGTTTTTGACAATTAAACTGTGTACTCATGGTAAACTGAATTGTCTGAAATAGAACTGATTATTTATATAAAAATGGATTTGGCGTTAAATAACCTACAAAGATTGATATGCTATGAAACCCAAACAACAAACCAACCATATGAAATGCTTGTGGCTGAAAAGTTCAAACCATATGAAATTCAGAGAAGAATGTTTGATGGGTCTGACGAATTATGTTTTAGTTAAAAGATGTTTACAATCGGCTTAACAACAGATTTGTCACTACTATCATGAGTAGAAAAGTCAGACCATGAAATGGAAACATACTGACTCTCTGGTAAACAAAAGTTTCCGAGCGCAGCGGTCAGAAAAAGGTCATGCTGACAGTTTTCTGGGACATGAAAGGATCCATCGCGATTGATTTTCCGGAAAAAAGTGCAACTGTAAACAGTGCTTCCGACTGTCAACTCCTTTAGCAAAATTCACCTCATTTATTTGATGGGATTAATATATATATATATATATATATATATATATATATATATATATATATATATATATATATATCCAATCTTTTTGCATGAGCAGGATGCAACACAAAGTTGATTTTTAAGCGAAGTTTAACAGGGTTGAATTCAGCGTTTCCTTCTCCTAGGCGAGTTGCCATACCAAGGTTAAAGAGCGCAGTATACCCTACTATTTACCTATACCTGGAGGGAGAATAGTTGGATTCATGTTTTCTCAAGGGTATGAGCTCTTTTTCGATATATATATATATATATATATATATATATATGTATTACATAACTTCCATAACAGAATAAGAAATTTCTTCCATTAAAAAAGTTGATCGACCGTAGTCGAGGTCAACCCATTAACATAATGGTTAGATTGTTCGTTAATGGTTCGGAAGACCTGAATTTAATCCCAGGCCAAGTCATACCAAAGACTCAAAAAATGTTACTTGATGCTTCTTTGCTTAACACTCAGTATTATTTGGTACGGATCAATGATAAAATGGAGTATTCCCAGCAAAGGAGTAGTGCCCTCCCTTACACCTTGGTGTAGTAGCTATTAAAAAGGAAGCAGTCGGGTCGCCCTCGGCAACGGGCGGTCAACTTACAGTATATATATATATATATATAACTTATTGGATACTAGCACTTACGGTAAAAGAAAAAACCCGCAAGTTATTCGAAGATAAAAATATACAACGAATCTCTGTCTAGTGGAAAGATATATATATATATATATATATATATATATATATTGGAAAAAAAAAGAAAAGGCCAACCTTGTCATACCAATAGAAAAAAATCAATAGCTACGCAATTGATTGGTCAAAAGAAAAAAACTACCGTAATTGCTGCTAAGCTACAAGTGCAAAAAGTGCTCAATACTAAGTAGAGCAAAATAGTGACAAAAATTATTTCGTGAGTCAGGAACTAACCTACAACAGTTTCACCTAAGCGGCTCATCAGGATACCTAATACCGACTCCCATATATATATATATATAGTAATCCTTCCTTTTCTGGAAGCAAGACCCCACGAAATAACAGTTGTATGGTCACTTACCTCCCATCTCTAAAACCATCCAAGTAAGACGAACAAGAGATACAGCACATAGCTAGAGAAGCAAGGACGAACTCATAAGTGACGTGTTCCGATGGACCGCTTCGCATGAACGTGTTGGTGTTGGCCGATTAGCGAGAACTTACCTACAAAAACTATATATGGACACAGAATGTGGTCTGGAAGATCTACCGGGAGCGATGGATGATAGGGACAGATAGAGAGATTCAGGTAATCCGTAATAGCAGCGCGACTTGATGATGATACATATATGTATGTTTGTGTATCAGTATCATGAGTAATTATTCAGGGTAGGGAGTTGGTTAAAGCGAAAGCCGAATTTCTACTGTCTTTATTACCCGTTATCAAATATAGCTTGGAGCAGTGTCCACGACACGTGAGCTAAACATCTTATGTATATTGTGAAGATCGTTCGAAAAGATATCTAAATTTTAGGTTTGGTTTCTCTGTTTAATGGCATATCAACCTTTGTAGTTATTTAATGCCAAAGCTATTCTCCTTGAAGAACAGTAGTTGTACTATTTAACCCATAGCTGGGAGGATGAGGGGGTTCATACCTTTCCCAACGGTATTTGCCCGAAAGTGAACGTAATAGCGCGACTGGAGTAGGAACTCGCGTACTACGATTCCGCAGTCCATCGCTTTAACCATTACACCACGAGGACACCCCCTCTAAATTTTAGATTTGTCACACATCTTTCAACTTTGGTAGGGCCTCACGTGTACAGAAATTAAGACAGAAATCTGAATTAGTTTTTCTAGTTTTGTAAGAAGTGGTCGTGTGTTGGCATAACAAAGATCTTCAGCTGTTGCTGTTCTTTCTGGATTAGGCTTAGAACTTTTTGAACGACTATCCTACGAAGACTTTGAGGTTGAAAGGGTCTCGTTGTAATTATGCTTCAGAATGAGTTGGAAATAATAAACATTTGCAGAATTATTCATTGAATCTAGTTCATTGCGTACAAAAGTCTACAATGAATTGTAAAGAGTTTTTTTATATTTAATAATTTGCTTTTTTGCCCAAAGGAAAAAAAAAGAAGATATATATATATATATATATATATATATATATATATATATATATATATATATATAAAGATGAAAGAGAGAGAGAGAAAGAGAGAGCAAGAGAGAAAGAGAGAGAGAGAGAGAGAAAAAAATGCAAATTTGCTTTGAAATGTAAGTTATTACCAAATAATTGAATTTAGATTTATGTAAAATAAAATAAAATAATTTGTTTATTTTAGCAAAACTTGCAAAAACTAATTTAATGACGGAAAACGAGGCCAGTAACCACTAAAAAAAACCGCATCAGACAAAATCTCCCCTGTTTAACAGCTGGTAGTAATTGACCGATCCTGACAACTAGACGATCAGTCATGCATCCACACGACCGTCTCATGCTCGGCTTCTTTATCGGCAATTAAAATTCACAAGTGTCTTTCGTTACTCTCTCCCACTTACCAGCTTTTAGCGGCAACATGGCTTCCTTAACGAACCAAGTATGTCACTACTTAAATGTTGGCCCATGAAATGCTTTATAGATTCAAAGGTCGAAGCTTTCTTACTATGTATATATATATATACATATATATAAATAAAAGTAAGTTTGAATCATACAGTAGTCGTGTCATTAATTTCTTCGTACTGTTAAGAACCAGACCGTTCTTTGATTAGTGCGGTTAATTTATTCGAAAATGTTGTCTCTACGTATCTTCAAAACTACAACTGAAGGTCTTATAATGAATTTCAACGTAAAGCCAACAAAGCCTTCAGAAAATGATGACTCTGGAGTCAGGCATGGTTTCGGAGCCAAAACATCATTGCCAGTAACCTAGAACTCCTCAGCAGCATCTTACAATACCACCAGACTCTTGATTTTCCGTCTTATCGAGGGGATTTCAAATCTAGATGCAACCTCTTCGTATAAACCTTTGTTATATATATTTACCAACCCCTCCAAACACAAGGTCAGTTTTTAAGTGGAGTTTAACAGGTTTGAATTCAGAGATTTCCTTCTTGCTTAACCAAAGCTAAAGAATCCAGTTTGTCCTACTATTTCACCCACAACTCGATGGAGAATAAATGGATTTATAGCTTTCCGAAGGGTATTAGTGCTAATCGTGAAATGAAATCAGCTTCGTCCAGGATCTGAACTTGTGTCACCGTACCCATTTCCTACAACGAAAGCCATTATACCACGGGCATCTCCATATAATGTAACGCTACGGGACCCTATATGATGAAGGTAACACTCCACATGCGGATATAAATAAAGTATTACCTTACGAGACCCAAAATAAATAGACGTTACATTTCACAAAATACTAAGTGACTTAGTTGTTCCTTTAGATACGATAATTTATTACAGGTCTTTAACATTGACATAGTCATCAAGGAACCTGAGAGAAATCGAGTCAAAGACATTAGTTGTTACTGAGAAACGCTAAGAGTCTCATCCGTTAGAGACGAACGATCAAAAAACCGACTTCTATTTTCTCACCCCGATCAAGCCCTGCCCACAAGAGCAGCTTGTCTCTCTGGACCCGAAACTATCCGACCAACTGCAACCCTCTCTGACCGACCCGACTTTGAACTAATTCCGAAATATCCTTTTTATTTTTTCTTCTTATATTTCTCTTATTACTACTTATGTAATTACTAAAACTTTCCATAAATACCGCATCGCTAGATCAGCTGTCATCGCATTCAAAATGCTTATCTTCAACATCCAGTCTACAACTGATTATAAAACGGAACTTTTGTTATGACAGGACTGACGTCCATTGAACACTTCAATTTAAAGTTTTTAGCTAACTTACGATTTTTACTATATATAAAATGATTATTAATATGGTTAATTACCATCCCTGATTATATTACATAATCCCATAATACATGAAAAAATTTTTTCCGTGAAAAAATTCTTAAATTCTATATAATAATTTTAGGTACAATTTCTTATGATATAGTAATTAATCTCTTTGGTGTCTTGACGACCAAAAATTACCCCTCCCCCCCAAAAAAAAACATTACAAAAAACAAAACAAAAACAAAACAAAACAACAAAAAAACAAAAAACAAGACAAAAGAATAACAAAAGAACACACAAAAATTCAACATTTATTCTATTCATAAAAATATATAATCGCTTTCCATTTCCCTGTTTCTTTCTTCTTTTACTGTTAAAAGTCATTAGAGTTCCTTTTTCGTTGATGTCTTTTTTCAATTTTTTCTTTTTCTTTTTTTCATTCTTTTTCATACATTCTTATTTCTTTTTCACTTTTTCGTTTTTTTTTAAAGACGAAGCAGTTATTTTTTCGTGTATCCTTCTTTTTTCTTTTGTGTTTTTATTTTTCTTTGTCTCTTTATTTTTTGTTTTTATTCAGCCCACACCAGTTTTCATATTCTTTACGCTTTTTTTCTTCTTTCAATGATTCAACGTTTCTCTCACTTCGTTAATAATCCTTTTTTTTTCACTGTCCATTGCTCCACCTCTGTTCTTTCCTCTTTTTTCTTTTTCTCGTACATTCTTTTCCGTTTTCGTTTTTTTCCTATACCTGTAAATCACTTCTTCTTCTTCTTCTTCTTCTTCTTCTTCTTCTTCTTCTTCTTCTTCTTCTTCTTCTTCTTTCGTTTTTTTTTAAAGACGAAGCAGTTATTTTTTCGTGTATCCTTATTTTTTCTTTTGTGTTTTTATTTTTCTTTGTCTCTTCTTCTTCTTCTTCTTCTTCTTCTTCTTCTTCTTCTTCTTCTTCTTCTTCTTCTTCTTCTTCTTCTTCTTCTTCTCTCGAGCCCGCATATGTTTGTTCCACATTTTTTTAACTAACAGGTACCCCCATATAACTAAGAATGGCCCATATCCAAACTGTTGTCATTTCTTCTTTTCTCTTTTTTTTCGATTAAAACATCATAACACTTTTTTTTGTTCATTTACTCAGTGAGATAAACTTTGGGACCGTTCCCAACCGACACAAACTTTTCTCTTCTTCCTTGACTCTTTTCCGAGGAGAACGCTGCAAGAACTATTTGTTCATATATTCATTGAGATATGCTTCGGGATGATTCCTTGCTAGCACAAACGTTTTTCCCCCTCTTCTTCTTTTTTTCCGCCCATCTTCACAACCTCCGCGTAATTTCTCAATTCTTTGGGACCATAAGTACTCCCCCTTTTCCGAACCATTATCACCGTGCTGCTTGCACACGACTCAAAAACGTCAATCAGTACCAGAAAATCGGGAGAGATCACCCACAAGTTAATCGCCCGCCCACCCCTCCACCGAAAAAAAATATACTCTTTTAAAACAAGCAGAACCGGTGTCACTTCTATTTATCTCTTTACTACTTTGGAACTTCGGAAAATGGGGTTACCTGTACCTTTATGAAAACCATCGCCTTATCCGGTTTCTATGGAACATCGTCCAAACCTGGATTCTTCCTTGTCGTACGACTGGTTTCTCTATAGAACCAAATTCATGACCGTTTTCCACACAAAATCCAAACAGAAACAGAATGAACTCTCGGACAATCAGGTTCGAAATCAGACAGAATTGAACGAAAAACAGCAAGGCGACCAACGCATAAAAAAAATAGTACATTTTGTAATCTTTTCACTGACATCCGTAATTCTTCCAGTTTACTAACTCCCGTCTTTTAGCTTTTCCCACGTTTTCTTCAGTTATTCTAAATCTATCAGGCACGAACCACGAAACTTGAAACAACCAAAGAAAAAATTCGAGGATAGAGGAAGTTATGTACCTAATTTTAGTCGCTTGTCTTTTTGTTTTTCAATTATTATTTTTTTGTTCTTTTTGTTCCTTTTTCTGTCTTTGTATTTTGTTCTGTTTTTTCTTAGGCCTTTTTTTTTTGGTGCTTCCTTCCTTTCTTTTTGGTCCGGTCAGCTATTGTTGTTTTTTATTTTTCTTCTTTTTTTAAAACCTTATTCTTTCTCGTCTCGGGCTTTTTGTAGGTTTCTTTCCTTCTTTTTGGTCGAGTTTACTAAAATTGTGCTTGTTTCTTCTTTTCATCTGTTTTTCCGTTTCTCTCTTATGAAATAACGGCCGCTTGTACTATGTTTTCTTTTAATGGCCATTTCATCTTCGTCTTCATGTGGCTCGAACTCACATGATGCTAGCGTGAACGGTCACGGCAACCAAATGAATTAGTGTTACGATACGAGACCCTATATAATGAGGGTAACACTCCACATGCAGATATAAATAAAGTGTTACATAACGACACCCCAAATAGATAGATGTTACATTTCGAAAAATACAAAGTGACTTGGTTGTTCCTTAAGATACTGTAATTTATTACAGGTCTGCAAACATTCACATCGTCGTCAACGAATCTGTGAGAAATCGAGTTTGTAACTTAGAAACACTAAGAGTCTCGTTCGTGAGAGACGAACGACCAAAACACTGACTTCTCACCCCGATCATTGCCCAGTCGACTGGGGCTGTTGAATACACCGACTGTACCTATGCAGAGGAATAAGATCCCCCCCCCCAACGAGTGTCCTAGATATGACACTAAACAGTCTGATGGTGAGGTCCCAGTAATACTGGAGCTTTGGGGAATGCGGAGTACCCCTTCATTGCCATCGCTCCCAGGTCCATTCTGGCTCGGAGTGGTAGCACCTGATAGGGTCCTATCTATGGGTTAAACAGAACTAACGGCATACTTATGCTAAACTGAATTGTTTGTTTAAACTGAATAACTTCAAGTTGAAATGTTTTTGACAATTAAACCGTACTTACATTTCAACCGCGTGCTCATGCTAAACTGAATTATTTGAAATAGAACTGTTTTTTGAGATAGAAACTGTATTTACACTAAACTGAATTGTTTAACATAGAACTGTTTTGATATGTAACTGTGTGTAAACAAAATCTGTACTTATACTAAACTGAATTAGCTGAACTAGAACTGCTTGACTAAATTGAATAGCTCGAAATAGAAATGTTTTTCACGATTAAACTGTACTTACATTTAAATTGCGTGCTTATACTAAACTGAATTATTTGAAATTGAACTGTTTTTGACATTGAAACTGTACTTAGACTAAACTGAATTGTTATATATAACTGCTTGAATAGTTTGAAATAGAAATGTTTTGACAATTAAACTGTGTACTCACGCTAAACTGAATTGTTTTAAATAGAACTGAATATTTACATAAAAATGGATTTGGCGTTAAATAACCTACAAAGGTTGATATGCCATAAAACCCAACAAACCAAACCAAACCATCATCCTGACCAAGCCATGCCTTGCCGACCAAGCCCTGCCCACAAGAGCTGCCTGTCTCTCTGGACCCGAAACTGTCCGACCAACTGCAACCCTCTCTGACCGACCTGACTCTGAACTAACTCCGAAATACCCTTTTTATATTTTCTTCTTATATTTCTCTTATTACTACTTACGTAATTACTAAAATTTTCTATAAATACCTCATCGGTAGATCAGCTGTCATCGCATTCAAAATGGTTATCTCCAACATCCTGTCAACAAATGATTACGAAACAAAACTTTTGTCATGACAGGACTGATGTCCAATGGACCCAGTGTCCACCAGCTTGACCTTTCTCGAATGCGACTTACACTTCAATTCAAAGTTTTTAGCTAACTCACAATTTATAACTACAAATAAATTGATTACTAATATAATTAATTACCGTTCCTAATTATATTACAATAAACTTTTGTTTTTATCATTAAGGGTTTTCGGACTATTGTCCATCTTTATTGTTATTTCCACAACGTTTCAGTCGATATGTCCTCCGGCCTCTTCAGGTGTTTGTCGAACTCGGGAACCTACACGGAACTTCGAACTATATCCTTTATTGAATCCACGGGGTCACCTGTTCTGATTCCGTTAACCATAACCAGGTACAAGTGTTTAGAATTCCTGTATTGTTACTCACTTGTAGTCCGGATTGAGGAGACATTCATTTAGTGGTTGCAGGTTCAATCCTGGCTGCAGACGATTAACAATACAGGAATTTTTAACACTTGTACCTGGTTATGGTTAACGGAATCAGAACAGGCGACCCTCGTGGATTCAATAAAGGATGTAGTTCGAAGTTTCGTGTAGGTTCCCGAGTTCGACAAGCACCAGAAGATGGCCGGAGGACATATCGGCCGAAACGTTGAGGAAATAACAATAAAGATGAAGATAATAGTCCGAAAACCCTTAATAATAATAATCATCAAGCTTCATCCCCAAAATTCAGACAGCTAAACTGTTGTTGTAATCACAACTTTCCAGTTATGAAGTAGTAACTCAATGATGTAATATTTTAATTATTTGACTAGATAGCACGTCAATATACTGAGAATAGAAGTGAAAATGGAATTTCCTTGAACTGCATGTGCAAAATAATTGTTCAAGATTTTAGAAATGAATCGTTAATTCAATGATGTTAATTTTAATTATATGATGAGATGACAGCGTAAAATTAGATTGAATATTCGAGACAACATTTTAAATGGTTAAAGCTCAAATGACTTTTTTAAAAACTGGTAATCTGTACGGAAAACACGATTAATATTCATGTTTTTTTTTGTTTTGTTGTTAAACTGAACGTCAATGTTCGTGACAGCGACGAAAGGGTATCACGTTCGCATGGAAAACGAGAGTCATGTTCGTTATTGTCACGAACATTAACATTCAGTTTAACAATTAAAAAAAGAAAAGAAATATATATATATGTATAAAACAAAAGCAAAGCAAAAAACAAATTGTATTTGTATTTGAATTCTAATAGTCAGTGGACACCAGTTAACACAAGTTGAGTAAATCCAACACCACTGGATAGAACTCGGCCGTAAAAAATGAAAAAAAAAAAAATCATTGACAAGGAAAATAAACCAATTGACCAAAAATAAAAAAAGGAAAATAAATAAAATAAAAATAAATAAAATAAAAATAAATAAAATAAAAATTTTGAAAGTGAACAAATTAATAAATAAATGGAGGAAATGCCCGTGGTTATCGTCGTAGGAAATGAACACGGCGACACGAGTTCGAATCTTGGATGAGGCTATTTGCATTTCCTATTGCACTAATCCCCTCGGAAAAAGTATGAATCCACTTATTCTCTCCCCCCCAGCTATGGATAAATAGTAGGATAGACTAGGTTCTTTAGCCTTGGTTAGGCAACCAGTCTAAGAGAAGGAAAACTCTGAATTCAAACCTGTTAAACTTTGCTCTAAAAACTGACCCCGTGTCACATCCTGCCTGAGTGGAGGGGGTTGGTAAATACATAATTAGAAAAATACAAATATGAATATTCATCAAATTGTGGAACTATATATAATATTGAGATGTGTATATGAAGAAAGAATTGGAGTAAATATCTGTAAAACAGGAAAATATTACATTTACATCTTTATATCCTCATCATCATCATCATCATCATGTCGTGCCGCCAGCACGGATATCCCTGACCTCTCTCGCCACTTCTCCCTATCATTCATCTCCTCTGGCAGGTCTTCAGGGTTACATCCCGTGTCCTCACATAGCTGCTGTATGTAAGTTCGAGCAGGTCGTCCTGCTTTTGCTTGGCCATATGTGGGGGTGCATAGGAGCACATCACTTATGAGCTCGTCCTTGCTTCTCCAGTAGTGTCCTGCGTGTCTGGTTCGTCTAACTTTTATAGTTTTCGTGATGGGAGGCAAGTGGCCGTATAGTTGGTGTCTCGTGGGATGTTGTCGCCAGGACTTGTTCAATATTGCTCTCAACATTCTTGTGTAGTTGCCGTCTGATTAAAATTTACTGCTAAAAAGGGTCTAAATCAGAAAAATGTAGTGCTCTATCCCCCAAAATTAAGAAAAATATTTGGATATTTCAATTAAGAGATAAAACGAGATGAGTCAAGACGCACAGGATTTGGAGTTTCACGGGTACGATCTTCCAATAGGGCCTGTTTTATTAACAGATAAGAAACATTTTCAAACATATCGTTTTAGCCTATTGGTTGGGCCCCAACTAGAACTCCGAGTGAGAGTGGGCCCGGTAGTAATGGCATCGAAGAGGTGACTCCAAAAAACATTATTTCTACAAAATATGCATTACAACCGTAGTAGCACTAAAGATTGCGTGCGTGAAACACCGAGACATGAGTTTCTTAAAATATATAGGAATTATCTTATATTGGGTAAAAGATTAAAACTGCCATAAAACCCAACCAAACCAAATCATGTATATTTGATATATATGTATAAAGAAGATTTGACATTAAATAACCTACAATAGTTTATATGCCATAAACCCAAACAAACCAAATCGTATATATTTAATATACATGTATAAAGAAGATTTGGCATTAAATAACCTACAATGGTTGATATGCCATAAAACCCAACCAAACGAAATCATATATACTTAATATATATGTATACAGAGGATTTCACATTAAATAATCTACAAAGGTTGATATGCCATAAAACCCAACCAGACCAAAGCTTATATATTTAATATATATGTATACAGAGGATTTGGCATTAAATAACCTACAATGGTTGATATGCCATAAAACCCAAACAAACCAAATCATATATCTTTAATATATATGTATAAAGAAGATTTGGCATTAAATAACCTACAAGGGTTGATATGCCATAAAACCCAAACAAATCCAACCAAACCAAACTGAAGATTAAAGATATAAATATTAATAATACCATGACATCATAGATAGTATATAGTTGGTTGGTTGATAGCTTTTATGGCATGTCAACTCTTGTTGTGTTATTTAATAACGAATCCAGTTTTTTTTGCAAGCAACTATATGGTTTCAAATAACAACAATGATATTAAGACTAATTTGTAAACGATCATAGCTCCAACTAGATATTCTTAATGCAGATAATTTTTACAGTTATATAGTTTTTCCATTTTAATACAAATAAATTTTCAAAACATCTTTTTCACTCATAGAGGGATCCTAACAAGTACTACAACTCTGAATCTGAGTGGACCTGGGAGTAATTGTTTAAACAGCGATGACTCCATGTTCGTTAGAGCTCCAGAATTAGAATCTCATCACCGGACAATGTTTAGAGTTATATATCCATTTTTTGTTGTTGAGAGTGATGAGTGTATTACCTTTCTGAAGGGGATACACTCGGAGGATCACACCCAGGTCATAAGTCAAATAAAATCGAGTAAAATGGCTTATATGCTAGAAGTATTTTTTAGCGCTTCAGTGTCGACAGTCAACGAACGGCTTTGGGAAGAAAAAAAAATGTCATGATCGCATCCGTGGTTTGCTCACCCATAAAAGGATTATACGTTTATAGGTATAGAACATTTTCAAGAGAAACCTGTTGCGAAGTATTCAGAGAATTAAATGGAGCATATTTTAAATAAATAGACAAATTATTTGGTATTTTATTTCTCTGTTCATAATCAGCCATTTCACACACACACACACACACACACACACACACACACACACAAAGGCGTGTGCACTCGCACGTTCATGGCTCGCCTACAAGGTCTATCCTTTCGTGATTACTTTCTCTGGGGATATCTGAAGGATCAAGTTTTTAAACGTTGGCTGAAGACAACTGACGAAATGAAAGCTTTTCATCCGTCATTAAATCGTTGGAATACCAGAAATAATGACTTGGCGAGTATTGCAAAATTTTAGGGTGAGGTTTCAGGAGTGTAGAGTTTGTAAAGACAATCATTTGGACGACATAATTTTTAAAACAAAGTGATGACGATTACAAAAAAAAAAAAAAAAAAAAAAAAAAAAGAAAAGAAAAGAAAGAATGGCGTATTATTATTCTTCCTTATAGTAAAAATAAATTTTGAACAAGATCTATGTTGCCTTTTTAAAAAATCATTTTCCAACCCTGAGAGATCATTCTACCGGGGCTTGTATAATGCTAAACGATATTCTTACTTTATGTCAATCTAGTTAGCGAAACCGAATCTTTATCTTTTTGTTTAACCATAAAAAGTAGACATTTAATCGAAAGCAAAATTAGGTCATTTTTTAAAAACCATATTATTGTGTTTATATTTGTAGTGTAAGCAATGTCCACATGAGGCTAGTAAACATTAACCTTTCAATGACATTTATGAACTTATAAGTTCTCAGAAGACCATAAACTTATTTATAATAAGTTTACATGACGTCAATAATAAATTATCAATTTTTCTCTCACATAGCGTTACATTAAGATAGGCTCAAAAATACATGGTCCAAATCAACTGGAGTGGAGGCGTCCCGGTGGCGTAGTGGCTAACGTATGCAATATCATAGTGACCAAGTTCGAACCCTAGTCACTATTACGTTCATTTTCGGATTAAACCCTGGGGAAATGTATGAACCCCTTTTATTCCCACAAGCTGTTGGTTAAATTGTACAACTACTGTTCTTTTACGAGAAAGACTTTGGCATGAAATAACGTACGAAGGTTGGTATGCCATTAAATGAAGAAACCAAAATCAACTAGCAAAATTTATTGTGTCTGATGGTCTTCTGCTGGAAGGGTTTTTCTAAAACATGAACCCTGAAGGATGCTGCTAATTTTGACCTGTGTACAATATATGTATACTAGTAGGTTGTATAAATACTGGTAAAATCAACAAAAGCATTCGGCCATCTTGTTACGTACTTATACCAGTGGACCTATCACGCTATAAGTTCTTCTGTCCCTTTTGGTGCAATAATGCTTATGCATATGGGTGGTAGCGTATGGTTGGTTGGTTGGGTTTTATGGTATATCAACTCTTGTAGGTTATTTAATGCCAAATCCTGTTCACACACACACACACACACACACACACACACACACACACACACACACACACATGTATATATATATATATATATATATATATATATGTATATATATATATATATATATATATACTTATTTACCAACCCCCTCCGCTCGGGCAGGATGTGACACAAGGTCAATTTGTAAGCGGAGTTTAACAGGTTTGACTTCAGAGTTTTCCTTCTCCTAGACTAGTTGCCTCACCAAGGCTGAAGAACCTAGTCTGCCCTACTATTTACACATAGCTAGGGGGAGAATAATCGGATTCATACCTTTCCGAAGGGTATTAGTGCTATGTGAAATGCAATCAGTCACGTCCAGGATTTGAACTCGTGTCGCCGTGTCCATTTCCTACGACGATAACCATTACACAATATATATATATATATATATATATATATATTAAGTATGTATGATTTGTAAACGAATACTTTGTAGGTAACATTTTTAAACGAGCCACAGCTCATTTGTTTAATGGTTTCAAGTATTAGTATTTAACACAAATAATTCAGTTAAACATCAGTCATCTATTGGCACAAATGATTTCAAGTATAGTGAATGATTAAACAGTTCTATTTGACCAACAGATGGCACCTTAACAGGTACTACCATTCCGAGTCAGAGTGGACCTAAGGGCAATAGTAATGAAGCAGTAATCCATACTCCTCAAAGCCCCAGGCTGAAGACTAATCATCAAATGCAATTGAGTGTCATATCCAGGACACTCTTTAAGAAGAGGATCTTATCCCTTTGCATAGGTGCAGATAACATATTTTACAACCCCAACCAACTAGGGGATGGAGTAGCGCCCTCTCCTACACCTCGATGTAGTAGCTATTGAAAAGGGAGCCCTCAGGTTGCCCTCGACTATGGTCGCCAACTTTACTTTATAAGTATGTACAGGATGAGTGTGTATAATAGTTGTAGAGAAGAGGAAAATCTCGTATTTTGTTTTGGCGCGCAATTTAATTCAACACTGAATTTCACCCAATCAGGATGACTTATCCCATTCAGCCCGGACCTTCATTTCCGGCTAGCAAAACGGGTGAGCGGCCAAACCCAGTCTCTTCGGCTTGAGACAGCGACCAGAACAGACGTGCTTCTATTCGTCCCTGCTTAGCGATGCTTTTTAGCTAGACAAGCCACCCAGTGTGGACATCTCACTGTGGCTTTAACACTAGCAGCAGCAACATGGACACTCAACGAGGGAACCATCTAATTTATGGATTCTTTACGAGGGATCCCAGTTGAACATAAATTAGAAACATTCAGCATGCCTTCCACAGGCACCACTTCATGTCACCCCAAAAATTGACTATGTCGATACGAGCGTAACTCCGCTCTCGACAACATGGAGATATCGCAGACTCTCCTCCAAAAACCAGATACAAAACTACACGGTGACTTTAAACACATCCCTCACACGTCCAACAACACGCTGCCATCTCAACATCCCGCTAAGCCATTTCGTCTCCAACACTAACAAGCCTAAACACCACGAGTCTTGCAGCACCAAAAGCAAACCATATTCAAAGCTGCAAATAAAGAACTTTCGTTGTTGTGTTGTTAAAGAATAGTTTCGTAATTCATTTGTGTGCCTAAAAAAATATAGTGCTAGGGAAAATAACTAATTTCACTCATCGCTATATAGTATTAGACGAGAAAAATGAAAGTCCAGTCGGTTGGGGTTGTAGAATACAACGACTGCATCTCTCCAGAGTGGTAAGACCCCACCTACAACTAGTCTCCTGGATATGACACTAAACAATCTGATAGGGAGGCTCCATAAATGTCAGAGCATTGGGGAAAGCGAAATTCGCCTTCATTGCCACTGCTCCTTGATCTACACCACCAGGGAGTTGTAGCGCCAGATAGGATCCTATCTATGGGTAAAATAGAAGTTTGATATTTATACTCTATGCAAACAAATGACTTCTGATAAATTGTTTGAAATAGAACTGTTTGATCATTTAATTGTGTGTAAACAAATGACTGATGTTTAATTGAATTGTTAGTGATACAGAGCAATACACAAAAACATTTAACTGTGTGCAAAAGAATGAACCCTGGCTTATTTAAAACGTTCTCAACAAAATGTGTTTATAAATCATATATATGTAATATGCATGTATAAATAGGAGTTAGCATTAAATAACCTGCAATAGTTGAGATGCCATAAAACCCAACCCAAACCAAATCATAAATATTTCATATATATGTATAAATAGAATTTCACATTAAATAACCTACAATGGTTGATATGCTATAAAACCCAACTAAACCAAATCATATATATATATATATATATATATGGATAAAAAGGATTTGGCATTAAATAACCTAGAATGGTTTATATGCTATAAAACCCAACCAAACTAAATCCTATATATTTAATATATATATATAAAGAGGATTTGGCATTAAATAAGCTGGAATGGTTGATATGCCATAAAACCCAACCCAACCAAATCATATATATTTAATATATGTATGTATAAAGAGGATTTGGCATTAAATAACCTACAATGGTTGATATGCTAAAAAACCCCAACCAAACTAAATCCAATATATTTAATATATATATATATATATATATATATATATATATATATATATAAAGAGGATTTGGCATTAAATGACCTACAATGGTTGATATGCCATAAAACCCAACCAAACCAAATCATATATATTTAATATAAAAAGGATTTGGCATTAAATAACCTACAATAGATGATGTGCTATAAAACCCAACCAAACTAAATCCTATATATTTAATATATATATATAAAGAGGATTTGGCATTAAATAAGCTGGAACGGTTGATATGCCATAAAACCCAACCAAACCATTTAAAAAATAGGTAGTAAAATAAAAAGAAAATAATTTCTAAATTAGAGAAGATATCGACATTAATAATATGGAAAAGAAATGTTAATTTATTTGATTTAATGACACAGCAAATGCTGTTCACCTCCCCCATACACATTGTATGATTTTTAAGTGAATAGTTTATAGGTAATTTCATTTTTAAACGAGTTTGTACTCATTTGTTTGTTCACAGTTAAGTAGTTTGGTCTTCCTTCTCCAAGACTGGTTGCCAAATGAAGGTTTAAGTGCCCAGTCTACCCATTTATTTACCCATAGCTAGAGAGAGAATAGTTGGATGCTACCTTTCCCATGGGTATTAGTGCTGTTTGAAAGGCCAACAGACTCGTTTGCTCTCGGATCATCGTGTCCATATCCTACTGCGGTAACCGTTACGCACATACACACATACATGTACATACGTACGCGCGTGTGTGTGTAAAATGATTTTGCATTTAAGGAGCCGAACAAAATTTCTAGTCGATTCAATACTACAATTAGCATTATCAAATACAAATTTACATTTTCAAATATGTGTGTAATTGCCTTAAATATTTTTCAGTGTCACATATGTCTGTAATGAAAAAAGGAATTATCTAAGAAGTTATTTTCTATTTTTAGTTGTTATATAAAAAACATACATTTATTTTTGAAACTACAGTGTATGATGAGCGAAACCATATGTAGATATTCATGACAATTTGGCCCTAGGGGGAGTGGTGAATGTAAATGAATCGAGGACAGACACTCGGAAAATGATAAAACTAGGGAAGGCAAACAATGTTCAATATGTCATAATAATTGCTAATTTTATGATACGCCATTTTGGAAAATGGCTGCCATAGACATCGTGATATCAGTTTACAATGGCCAAGTTTTCTTCTAAATATATTAAGCTATGTATATATCTAATTTAGTGATTTTATCAAAAAATGAGCAATAGGATAGCGAAGACTCCAATGACCTTCCAATCGTCCTTTCAATTGAAAAACAGCGTCCATGCAAAGAACAATACGGATATTTAGTATTCTGATTAGAAAAATGAAAACGTTCATCCATTGAGTTATGAGTATTCCATTCAGCTCATATTTTTTTCCTCATTTCTCTTTTCGTATCTTTGTTACTTGATATTTGTGTTATAATTGTTAATTGTGTTTCTCTGAGATGGTTTTGTATTCTCTGTCGGTTGGGCTTAAAATATGCCGACTATATCTTCTACAGAGGGACAAGACCTTCACTCCACAAGGGGGCGTGTTCTGAGTGTGATACTAAACAATCTTAGGTGGTGAGGCTCCAGTTTTGAAGCTGTGGGAAGTGTGGAGAGTTGTGGTATCTGTTAGAGTCCCATTTATGAACAAAATAGATATGTTTGAAAATTATTATTGTTCTCTTTTTGATTTTTTCGATGCTGGTCTCCACTCTCCCAAGGTGGGCTGAATTTGGAAGAGTTTATTGTGGATGTTATTGCTCCATTGTTGTTGCCATTTTGTGTGAAGGAATTTATCAATTGTTGGTTTCAGGTCAGTATATGGGATCCTGGATTTATTGGGTGTTAGATCTAAGGCTGATTTGGCTGCCGAGTCTGCTCTTTCATTCCCTCTCACTCCAATGTGGCTTGGGGTCCAGCATATAATTATTTCTTTTCTATTTGACATTGAGTCTAATCTACTCAACAGTTTAATAAGAGGGTTCTGAAATTTTTTATTTCTTAATGATAGCAAGACAGAGAGTGAGTCTGAAAATTTTATAAAATTTCTTATGCTTACTCTTTGAGATGATGTTAGAGCTTGGCCAATCGCACGGGCTTCTGCTATGAAGATAGAGCTTTCCCTTTGTCTCCCCAAAGAAAATGTTGCAGCTATAATGATGCTTTATGCCCGTGGTGTAATGGTTATCGTCGTAGGAAATGGACACGGCGACACGAGTTCAAATCCTGGACGAGACTGATTGCATTTCGCGTAGCACTAATACCCTTGGGAAAGGTATTAATCCAATTATTCTCCCTCCAGCTATGGATAAATAGTAGGGCAGAATAGGTTCTTCAGCCTTGGTAAGGCAACTAGTCTAGGAGAAGGAAAACTCTGAATTCAAACCAGTTAAACTCAGCTTAAAATTTGACCTTGTGTCATATCCTGCCCGAGCGGAGGGGTTGGGTAAATATGATAATGATGCTTTATAAAATAACATGAAAGCAATGGTTTGCTCTCGTGATGGCGAGACTAACTTCTTCGACATTGTGGTTGTAGTCTTGCTAGGAGATACATTAATGCTATATTTGTTTATAATCTGCCTGGACTTCGTTCTTCGAACGTCAATAGATGTAATAAAAGAAAATGGCTTTGCATTAAAGAAAGTAAAAAGCAGACAATAATTCTGTAGCAACTATGCAGATGCAGATTATACAGATGATCTAGAGCTTCTTGAAAATATACCTGTCCAAGCAGAATCCTTGCTGTATGGTCTGGAGCAAGCAACAGGAGGCATTGGTCTCTATGTTAACACTGATAAAACGAAGTTCGTATGTTTTAAACGAGAAGGAGCCTCCTTCACTCTAAGCCTCTGAAATTAGTAGACCATTTCACATACCTCGGCTGCAATTGTTCATCTACTCAACGTGATGTCAATATACACCTAGTGAGGGCATGGACTGCTATCGATAGGTTATCGATTATATGAAAATTTGATCTCTCTGATAAAATAAAACAGAATTTCTTTCAAGCAGTGGCCGTGTCAAGAACTATTGTATGGATGTATCACATGGACACGCACAAAACGCTTGGAGAAAAAGCTGGACGGGAACTATACAAGAATGCTCCGTGCTATTTTGAATAAATCCTGGAAGCAACACTCGATAAAACAGCAGCTGTAAAGCCACTTATCTCCCATCTCAAAAACCATCCAACTAACATGAACAAGATATGCGGGTCACAACTGGAGAAGTAAGGATGAGCTCATAAGCAACGTTCTTCAATAAACCCTTACACGCACCAGTTTTGGCCAACCAGTGAGAACTTTCTTACATAAGCTCTGTGCAGATATAGGATGAAGTTTGGAGGACATACCGAGAGTGATGGAAGATAGGGACAGATGGAGAGAGAGAGAGAGAGAGAGAGAGAGAGAGAGAGAGAGAGAGAGAGAAATCCGTGTTGACCACACGGTGATGAAGATGATGAAGATGATGAATCTTTACATTATTTTCTTACTTAATTGGAACCATATATAATTGCTTGAAATACTGGAAAATATATAATTATGTAAAAATTATTCATATTAGATAGGAATACTTAAACCATACTAAAAAGTTAGTAAAGTTGGCGACCTAAGTCGAGGGTGACCCAAACCCTCCCTTTTCAATAGTTATTACGCAAAGGTGTAGGGGAGGGCGCTACTGCATTCCCTGGATTGCTCCACTTTACCTTATAATGCTGAGTGTTAAGCAAGGTGGCATCAAGTACCATTGTTTGAGTGTTTGGTATGACTATCTATCTATCTATTTATCTATCTAAGACCCCCACCATCGAGTCTCCTGGTCATGACATTAAACAATCTCATGGTGAGGCTCCAGTAATGCTGGAGCTTTGGGGAATGCAGAGTACAACTTCATTGCTACCGCTCCCAGGTCTCCTCTTGCTCGGAGTGATAGCACCTGGTAAGGGTCCTATCTATGGGTCAAATAGAACTGTTTGATATTTAAACGGCGTGCAAACAAATAACTTATGCTAAATTGAATTGTTTAAAATAGAACTGTGTAAAAACAAATGACTGATGTTTAATTAAATTATTAGTGATACATAAAAATACTTGGAATCGTTAACTTTGTTGACTTATGTTAACAAATCGTATCTAATATATTTGAATAAACAGGATTTAGCATTAAATAACCCGCAATGGTTGATAAGCCATAAAACCAAACCAACCAAACCAACGAAAGCTATCTTTAGGAATTGGCCGAAAATAATGAATTACTCTAAAAAAAGAAAGATAATTAACTGATGGAGGCATATTAACAAGTTTATTCTTTGTCACTTACCGTCTGGTTGATTTGAATATATATTTTTTCTTTTTTTTTGGACTGTTTGCATTTCTAAAATCGATAAATTTTCTTATTTGCATTTTTTTAACTATATGCTGCGTTCTGTTTTGAACAATCCTGGTAGCAATACCTTACAAAACAGCAATTATACGGCCACTTACCTCCCATACCACAAATCATCCGAGTAAGATGGACAAGATATGCTGGACACTTCTGGAAAAGCAGCGACGAACTCAAAAGCGACGGTTTTATGTGGACTAGTACACATGGACACATCAGTGTTGATCGACCACAAATAACTTACATTCATCAGGTTTGCGCGAACACTTGATGATGTGGTCTCGAGGACCAATTTAGAATGACAATAGAGAGAGAGAGAGAGAGAGAGAGAGAGAGAGAGAGACTGTGTATGTGTGTGTGTGTGTGTGAGAGAGAGAGAGAGAGAGACTGTGTATGTGTGTGTGTGTGTGTGTGAGAGAGAGAGAGAGAGAGACCGTGTATGTGTGTGTGTGTGTGTGTGTGAGAGAGAGAGAGAGAGAGAGAGAGAGAGAGTCAAAGGAATACGAGCATGACTAGATAATGATGTTATATATTTTCCTTATCATCATCAATTCGCGCTGACTGCACGGATTTCCCCGACACTCTTCTCTCCATTCGTACCTATCACCCATTACTCTCGGCAGGTCCGCTAAACAACATCCTGCATCTGCACAGAGTTGATGTATATAAGTTCTTGTTGGTCGACCAACACTGTATAGGTGTCCATAGAAGAAAATTGCTTATGAGTTCGTCCTTGCTTCCCCAGCAGTATCCTGCTGTACTGTTCGTCTTACTTGGATGGTTTTCAAGATAGGCGGTAAGTTACTATACAGCTGTTGTTTCGTGGGATTTTGGTTCTGGGATTTGTTCAAAATAGTACGTAGAGTTCTTGTGTAGTTTGTATTTAATTTTTTCTCCAAGCATTTTGATACTGACACAATTTGGAAAATTCCCGTTTTATATATATATATATATATATATATATATATTGTATTTTTTTTTATCCGATTGCCCACCAATTCAGATTTGATATGAAGTCATTTTATAGAGGGGAGCCACTTACTAATAAAAACTCAAGCGTAGCCATTATAAAAGATACTTAGTTCCGACGACATAACACTTTTAGGGTACATCAGGCTTAAAGCGATTAACCCAGTCTGCTAAGCTGGTGACGCCTGCAGGGGGAAGGCCTCCTGGAACCAAGTTAATGTCTTTTTCAAACCCTGGTAAGGAGTGCTCCGAAGCCAGGTCATGGCTATATCTCCGGAGTTGTATTTGAATCTTAACTTGTAAACCAAACAAACCCTTATTGACACCCTTACGCCTGCGCATGCGCACACATACACTGCGCATGCTGGTGTTTTAGACATTACGAACAATACACTTCTTTATCTGAAAAATGTCAGTTTTGACTTATCGTGTATTTTCACATAGTTCTTTAAAATGAAACTCAGGCGGCAATAGATCGTCGCTTTTAAGGAGTAATCAGACCAGCTTCAAAGGCGTCATTTTAAATTAGAATTTCAAGAAGCGGCTAGATTGAAACTTTCACCAAATGTCAGGGTCTGGAATCTGCGGTAAAAAAGGAGAGGTGAATCTCATCTCTCAGGCTACGTCTGCAGCTGGTTAGATCAAAAAAAGAGGGCGGGGAACATGTAGATTAGTAAATATCCAAGATAGATTATTTTTTGATACCGGAGTTGGCATGTCGGTAATTACGTTAACATCAAAGAGAAAAAGAAAAGTTTTACTGGGGGAGAGATTTGAAATTGAGAATCTTAATATAACAGGGACTAAGAAATGGATAGAAAGCAGGAGACGCGAGGAAGAGAAATAATTTTAAAAAAAGGGGAATTGTAGAGAGTGTATGGTTTTAGGGAGAATCATTTAACTATAACTGTAAGAAATTCAACTTCTTTCTTCAGGTTCCCTCTGCGCCTCCGTGTGTAAGCTGGGTTAAATACCTAACGGGTCCTTCTAACACACTCTGACTGTATAAATGGTTTTAAGTTTTGCGATCTAACACTAATAATTCTATTTAATATTAATCGTTTGTTTGCATTCATTTAAATGGTTTTAAGTTTTGCGATCTAACACTAATAATTCTATTTAATATTAATCGTTTGTTTGCATTCATTTAAATGGTTTTAAGTTTTGCGATCTAACACTAATAATTCTATTTAATATTAATCGTTTGTTTGCATTCATTTAAATGGTTTTAAGTTTTGCGATCTAACACTAATAATTCTATTTAATATTAATCGTTTGTTTGCATTCATTTAAATGGTTTTAAGTTTTGCGATCTAACACTAATAATTCAGTTTAATATTAATCATTTATTTGCACACAGTTAAATAGTTTCAAAAATTGCCATTTAAAATTAGTAATTCTATTAATGAAGAATTCCTATGCAACATGAACAATTTGCACGTTATTGTATAACTATTATAAGTTAAGTTGGCGACCGTAGTCGAAGGCAACCCAAAGGCTCCATTTTCAATAGCTTCTACACCGAGGTGTAGGAGAGGGCTCAACTCCTTTCCTTGGATTGCTTCACGTTACCCTTGATACGTACCTTATAATACTGAGTGTAAAGCAAGGAGATATCAAGTACCATTTTTTAAGTCTTTTGTATGACTCGACCTGGGATTGAACCCCGGTCTCCCGGGCCACTCTACTCAATTATATAACTTATATATAACTATTATTATTCAACGAACGGTTTCAAATAACAAATAAAAATTATATTCTTAGTAAATGATTGAATTGTTCGGTTAGACTGATGAATAACACACTAATAGGTACAACTTCTCCGGGTCATAATGGATCTGAGAATAATAACAATGAAGGACTGTATTTGTTTAAATATATATGTAGTCCTCCACTGACTGTTTCGTTGTATCACAACCCTTCGGTGTGGTTAGACACGCAAGATGCTCAAAGCTGGGATCGAAACCTGGCTGACTTTTATGCCAGCCAGATATTCTACTGCACAGCCATGAGGAAACTCAGTGTAAGCAAAGGGATTTTAACGCATATGTATCACTTTTGTTTTGTTTTCATATATACGCTTAACGGCTACCGAGTGCTCAATTTATTAGAGGAGATTTGCATTACGCGAGTGACAACCTGGAATTCCTTCCCTAAAGTGCTCACCTCTCCCCGGGGGGGGGGAAGTATATATATATGTATATAGTGTAATAGTAATCATCGTAAAAAAAGACATTGCGACTCGAGTTCGAACCCTGGATGAGGTTGTTTGCATTCCACATAGCGCTACTTTTAGGAAAGGCATGAACTCAACTATTCCCCCTCCAGCTATTAGTAAATAGTAGGGTAGACTGAGTTCTTTGGTACGGCAACTGGTTTAGGAGAAGGAAAGCTTTGAATTCAGTCTCGTTCAACTCTGCTTAAAAATTGATCTTGTGTCACTCCTTGCTCGTGCAAAGTGGTAGATGTATGTGTGTGTATCACAGCAAGACACATAGCGTAACGGTTATATGTGTTGGTTCCCGAAGGTTCTAAGGAGGCAATCATCAGGAGGTTGCAGGTTCAATCCTGACTGCAAGGCGAATAACAATACAGGAATACTTAACACTTTTACCCGGTTATGGCTAACGGAATCAGAACAAGCGACCCCCGTGCATTCAATAAAGGATGTAGTTCAAAATTCCGTGAAGGTTCCCGATTTCGACAAACACCTGAAGAAGACTAGAGGACGTATCGGCCGAAACGTTGTGGAAATAACAATAAAGATGAAGACAATAGTCCGAAAACCCTTAATGATAAAAATCATCAAGCTTCGTCTCAGAAATTTAGACAACTAAGCATATTTTTGTTTGAAGCTTCAGACTCTGCATCATATGACATCACCGACGAACAATGCAACGACAAACCCCAGTTCTCTTTACATTGATCTTAGAATATCAATTTAATATGTAGTTATATTTTTGACGGCATTTTATATGAATAATATTGTTGCTTTTTTTGACAAAGCTTATGTCTTACTCGTCGCTTGAAACTTAGTTTTTAAACTCTATTTTCTGAGAAAGTGGAGTTTTTAATTGCATGCCTTTGTTGTTGAGAAGCGTATAACATGAATCGGTCCTTAATTATCAGATTCGAAATTTGTGTCCAAATTTTACAGTATAGACACTAATACTGGGTGATATTCGTATGGGTCTGTTTATTTGTTCAATGGCATATCAACCTTTATGGGTTATTTAATGTCAAAGCCATCCTTTTAGAAGAATAGTAGTGGTACTACTTAACCTGTTGCTGGGGAAAGGAATTAGGAGGTTCATGCCTTTTCCAAGGGTATTAATCCGAAAGTGAAGGCTATAGCGCAACTGGAATTCGAACTCGATTACTACTACGTTGCAGTTCAGCTCGTTAGCCATTACACCATGAGGACGCCCTCAAAGTGTTATTATTATCATTTTAGTTACTTGATACCATATAACTATTTGAAAATTCTTGAAATCAAGAAGAGTTTTTGAAAGCTATAATTGTCTACTAAAAATTGGTTTGGTTTCTTTCTTTAGGGCATATCAACCAAATGCCAAAACCATTCTTGTAGAAGATCAGTAGTGGTACTATTTTAGGTTTCTTTGTTTAAAAGCATATCAACCTTTGTGGGTTATTCAATGCCAGAACCACCCTTGTAGAAGATCAGTAATTGTACTATTTAACCTATAGCTTGAGGAACAATGAAGTTCTTTCCTTTCTCCGGGTATTAGTCCAAAGGTGAACGTAATCACGTGACTAGAGTTCGAACTCACTTACTTTGCGGCCGCAATCCAGTACGTTAGCCCCTATGGTTTGGTTTGGATTGGTTTGGTTTGTTGGGTTTTATGGCATATCAACCTTTGTAGGTTATTTAACGCCAAATCCATTTTTATGTAAATATTCAGTTCTATTTAAAACAATTCAGTTTAGCATGAGTACACAGTTTAAATGTCAAAAACATTTCTATTTCAAACTATTTAAGCAGTTATATATAACAATTCAGTTAAGTGTAAGTACAGTTTCAATGTCAAAAATAGTTCAATTTAAAACAATTCAGTTTAGCAAAAGCACGCAGTTTAAATTTAAGTACGGTTTAATTGTAAAAAAACATTTCTATTTCGGGCTATTCAGTTTCGTCAAACAATTCTACTTCAGCTAATTCAGTTTAGTAAAAGTAGAGATTTTGTTTACACACAGTTACATGTCAAAACAGTTCTATGTTCAACAATTCAGTTTAGTGTAAATACAGTTTCAATGTCAAAAAACAGTTCTATTTGAAATAATTCAGCTTAGCACAAGAACGCAGTTCAAATGTAAGCACGGTTCAATTGTCAAAAAACATTTCTATTTCAAGATATTCAGTTTTGCATAAGTATGCCGTTATTTCTATTTAATCCATAGATAGGGCTCTATCAGGTGCTACCACTCCGGGCCTGAGTGGACCTGGGAGCAATGGAAATAAAGGGGTGCTCCGTATTCCCCAAGGCCCTATCATTACTGGGACCTCACAACCTGAGACTGTTTAGTTTCATATCTAGGACACTCGTTGGAGGGGGGGTCTTACCCTTCTGCAGAGGTGCAGTCAGTGTATTCTACAGCCCCAGCCGACTGGGTAATTTAGCCACTATGCTACAGAGATTTCATACCCTTTACAAGAGGATTATTTACGTATGGATCGACACTCGACTTTTCTATGGGTTTCAGATAACTTCGTTTGGTTTCTTTATTTAACATATCAACTGTAGTGGGTTATTTAATCCATCCTTTTGTGTGTGTGTGTGTGTGTGTGTGTGTGTGTGATTGAATACACCTCTACAATAAAGTGATTTTGTCGAGACATGAAGAAAGCTGTCAGAGTTACCTCTTGATATTTTAGATCCGCAGTTTTTGGCGAGACACAGGTTTGTGTAAGTTCATCCCTACTCACAAGATCTTAACCGTAAGATTCGAGGACCTGGAAGATAGTATAGAGATACGCCAACGCACTATCACAGCATGTAAAGGGGGTGTCCCCGTGGTGTAATGGTTAAAGCGATGGTCTGCGAAATCGTAGTACGTGAGTTCGAACTCCAGTCGCGCTATTACGTTTATTTTCGGACAAATACCCTTAGGAAAGGTATGGACCCCCTTATCCTCCCAGCTATGGGTTAAATAGCACCACCACTGTTCTTCTAGAAGGATGGCTTTGGCATTAAATAACCTACAAAGGTTGATATGTCATTAAGCAAAGAAACCAAACCAAACACCATGTAAACAGGGATGGTCCAATCCAATAGAAAACTTGTTTGTTTTATGGTATGTCAACCTTCGTGGGATATTCAATGCCCAAGCAATCCTTGTAGAATACCAATAGGGGTACCATTTAACCCATTGCTGGGAAGATTAGGAATTCATACCTTTCCCAAAATCTGAAAGTGTGTGTAATCGCGTAAATTGAGTTCGAACCCGTATACTAAGATATCGCAGTCCACCATATGAGCCTCTACACCGCAGGGAATTTGAGGTTTACTAATTTATAAATGATACTATATATATATATATATATATATATATATATATATATATATATATATATATATATATATATATATATATATATATATATATATATATATATATATATATATATATATATATATATATATATATATATATATATATATATATATATATATATATATATATATATATATATATATATATATATATATATATATATATATATATATATATATATATATATATATATATATATATATATATATATATATATATATATATATATATATATATATATATATATATATATATATATATATATATATATATATATATATATATATATATATATATATATATATATATATATATATATATATATATATATATATATATATATATATATATATATATATATATATATCAGAATGGCAATTAGTTGAATCGACGATAATAACTTGTAAGAATCCCTTGTGGAAGTCCGAGTCATTGTGCTTGTAGTTAGTGTTAATTATTTTTCCCATATATATATATATAGCGAGAGAGGGACAGATAGACAAAGAACTAGAGAAAAGCTCTTAATATGCCAGCATATTTTTCTATGAAGTTATTTTCCATTTTTTCTTCTTCAAAATACATGCCCTTTAAAAAAAAAAAAAAAATTTTATTAAATGTACAAAATATTTGAGCCTGCGTTTCCGGCGATTTCCGCCCATCTTCATGTTTGTATGTCTTCCGTTTACGCCTATACTCATAGACATACGAGGGGTGCGCATGCGTGTTGCGCTCGTGCGTGCGAGCATGCGTGCGTGTGTGTGTTTTTCGTGTAATTTTACAACTTTGTATAAGCGCATAATATGTCAGTGTGGCCCTTTCTTTATTTTTGATGAGATGTTAATGAGGAATGCAAAACTTTGAAGTTGCAAAGTACGCATGCGCAAGATCATTTTTTTAAATAATATTTATTTCATCTCCACAGTTTATCTGCAAAATGCCGACATTATAACGTGAAATTCAAGAGTCAAATGGGAAGCAAGAAGGAAAGGGGAAAATGAAAGAAGAAGAAGAAGAAGAAGAAGAAGAAGAAGAAGAAGAAGAAGAATGCAACAAACTAACACAAAGAAGTAGAAGACTAGGCACGACTGGGTGGGAAAGGGGATCCACAGGGAATTGTGCAAGAGATTAACATTTAACTATACTACCAAATGATATATGCACAAACCAGAATCTGTCCTAGAAAATAAGACGCATAAAATTCAGAAGATAAAAAGAACTTAGTGTCTGGTGGATTTTGCGGTTCTATCGGATCAAAGAGTACCCACCCCGCCAAAAAAAAAAAAACAACAACCCCCCCCTAAAAAACAAAACAAAAAAAAAGAACAAACCAAAACAAAACGAAAAAAAAAAACAAAAAAAAAAAACAAAGCAAAAATAAAACAAAACAAAACAAACCAACAAATAATAGACATATACTTAGATATTGCCTGAGAGCTGAAAAACTGAGGAATATGAGCGTGACGGTGATACCACTTGTAGTTGGTGCACTTGGAACGGTCCCCAGAAGCTTGGAAAAAAGACTGGAGGAATTGGAATTAGGAGAAACACTATTTTTAATATCGGCTAGAATACTCAGAAGGGCCCAGGAGATCTGAGGAGACTAGCTGTCACTCTTACTCTAGTAAAACTTGTGGACACTCTTACTCCAGCGAAAAACTCACAAAAATTAATAATAGTAATAATTGACTGGGATTTAGAGATACAAAGGATTCACCCAATCCCGGCTGGAAGATCAGATCTTTTTGGGATCAACAAGAAACAAAATTATCAACAAATGGATTTCTGCGTTCCGCCAGGTAACAGAGAAAAAAAAAAAAAAGAAAAAAAAAAAAAAGAAAAGAAAACGAAAGACTAGATAAATACCTAGACCTTGTAAGAGAACAAAAAAGTTATGGAACATGAAGGTGACAGTTAAAGCAATAATAATTGGAGCCTGCAGAACGATCCCCACGAAATCTGAGGAGATTTACTCAAACTTCAGCGGAGATTACAATTGGTTGAAAAATTCACAAGGATTAAATAATAAATAAATAAATAGGTATGGAACATGAAAGTGACGGTGATACCACTTGTAATTGGTGCACTTGGAACGATCCCCAAAGGCTTGGTTAGAGGGCTGGGGGAGTTAGAAATCGGAGCATTGTTGATGTTATATCAAGCGTATAGTTGCGAGGAAAGGACAAAACGCAGAGTTGTAAATCAAACAAGACGACAAGTGAAAAATTTAACAATTGTATTAACAAACAAGAAACAAAAAGTTCAAACAATTTTGTTAGTGAATATGAAAATGCGTGCAAAATTGACAAGAAAAATGTTCATAGTTGCATAATAGGAATGAGTTGATTTTTGGAGATTTGACGTGAGTTGAATGGTAGTGGAATCGAGAAATAAAAAATGTTCAATATTTGTGTTGGTGAGGGTGGAGTCACAGACTTCCGCGGTCAATCAAAGTTATGTCGACGGGAAAGGGGGATGTCGGCGTTGAAAAAGTGGAATGTAGATGGGGGTGGTGATTCTCGGGCCATGCGGCTCCCATCAAAGGGCCGCAGCAGTAAGGAGTTTCAGACGAGTTTGTGTGATTTTGAATGATGCAGGCGTCGTGGTC
Source organism: Sepioteuthis lessoniana (assembly GCA_963585895.1). Lineage (NCBI taxonomy): Eukaryota > Metazoa > Mollusca > Cephalopoda > Myopsida > Loliginidae > Sepioteuthis > Sepioteuthis lessoniana. Next base: position 17,144,187 of record OY757940.1, on the reverse strand, counting down.
GACGTTCTTCTCTTTTTGGACCTCGAAAGAATCTCGTCTTATATAGTTCTCTCTTCCTCAAATCGGATCAATTTTGGTCTTTCTTTATTTTTTACCGCGAAGGTCGTAGATTGGTCGAAAAATTAGTTTTAATTTAATTATTTTTTTGAGAAATTCTTTCAACATTTCACCTTGCGCCGAGCATATGCGCAGAGATGCATTTCTTTTTCATTTTGGAAAGAATTTCGGCCCCGGCAACCTCCAGTAAGTGGTCTCCTGTCCTGTTCATTGGAATTGGCATTATTTTATTTGTACGATAATTCAGAAGAGATCTCTATCAGTCATATAACATTGAGGTCGGCCAGAATACTGAGAAGTGTCCTGGAGACCTGAAGAGACTTGCTGTCATTCAGACTCCAGTGAAAGACCATCTGCTAACGCTGGTGTAAAAAAACTCGCCTGGAATAACAATGATATTAATAATACAGTGTAACCCTGATTTAAGAGAGTTGTCTGGACCGGAGAAGAAGTCTCTTATATCTAGGTTTGGTCTATTTTGTTTAAATAAGTGTGGGGACACTTACAGTGTAACCCTGATTTAAGAGAGTTGTCGGGACCGGAGAAGAAGTCTCTTATATCTAGGTTTGGTCTATTTTGTTTAAATAAGTGTGGGGACACTTCATATAACGCTTTTTACGTACAGAACACTAGTTTATTTAACAGTTATAGACACAAAAAACACAAAAACCAATACAAAATAGATTTTCAATCAGTTTTCACAAATAATTCAGTCAAAAATTACTTTTTCTTAAAATGTCAGTCATTTTAGATTGTACAGAAATCTCTTTGTTAACATCATGAACACTTTCATACAGTCCGTAAATCATTTTCAATGCGCCATCAGGATTACTGCTTTTTGCTTTAAAGTAGACTGTCAGAGTTTCAAGCGCATTCAATGCAGCCAGAGAATTTGGCACTGGTTTGTCACTTTCAGAAACTTCAGAACTTACCTTCGTTAACTTTCTTGTGCACGGATTGGCGCTTTCGTTTGCGATTAGTGTTTCCGTTCATTTGCATGCAAGATCTGAGATCGTCTTCTTTCTTGAGAATTTTTGCTGCTGTTGAATAACCGATTCCGTACTTTTTGGCTGCAGCGGCCAGTTTGAGTTTCTTCACTTTGACATCGTCGATAAGCTCCAACTGATCATAAAAGCTCAAAGTTTTTCGTTGAGACGCCGACGCCGACATCACTAATCGCAATGATCGCAAGCAAACGGTTTTCAGTGGCAAAATTAACAAACAGACAAACTTCTGACTCTACAGAACAGTGGGTAAAGTGAAATTACTGTCTAGTAAATTCAACGACAAGCAAAGTCGGCAAAAAAGCGGGTGGCGCTACCCTTAGACACACAAAGCAAAATCATAAGGTAGAGGGTGTCTCCTACAGACACAGATTGGACACTCCGTGTCTCAAGACTAGTCAAGATCAAGTCATTGAACTCCACTCTCTCTCTAACTGACCTCTGTTTGACCGATTTACGACATCACACTGTTACTTAAAACGAACTCTCTTATATCGGGGACGACGGGACCAGAGAAAATCGCTCTTATATCCGAGTTTCTCTTATATTCGGGTCTCTTATATATCTAATTTATATACATTAACACAGGTTCTAATTTGGGACCAGAGAAAACCTCTTTTATATCAAGGTCTCTTATATCTGGGTTACACTGTAATAGATTAGTTAGGTAGTGTTTTATGGCGAAATAATTCTTGTGAGTAATTTAAAGCCAAACCCTATTTATGAATATATATTATGATTTGTAAGAATAGTTTGTAAGTAACATTTTTAAATGAACATGAGCTCATTTGTTTGCATACTGTGAAGTGGTTTCAAGTATTGCTATCCAACACAAATAATTCTATTCAGTATTAATCAGTTGTTTGCACTCAGTTAAATGATTAAACAGTTCTATTTGACCCATAAATGGAACCCTGACAGGTACTACCATTCTAGGTCTGAGTGCACCCTGGAGTAATGGTAATGAAGGGGTACTCCACATTTACCAAAACTCCAGAACTGGAGCCTCACCATCAGATAGTTTAGTGTCATATCCAAAACGATCGTGGTCTGACTCCTCTGCACAGATGCAGTCAGCGTATTCTACAGCCCCAGCCAACTGGGCTGTAATAATAGTATTAATAATAGCCAGAGAGCTGAATCAATTATGGAACAGAAATCTGACAGTGATACCAATCATAGTTGGAGCACCTGGAGCAATCCTAAAGATCATGGAAAAAAGACTGGGTGAACTGGAGATCATAGAAGAGGATACTTGCTGTCACTCTTTCTCCAGTGAAAAACTACTAGTTTGAGCTAGTGTGTGAAAAACTTGCAAGCAGAAGAAGAAGAAGACATCTCATAGATAACGAAGAAGTAGAAGGCAAAGAAAAAAAAAAGAAAGAATTTTTAGTTTGCCTAGTTTGAAAGACTATTTAATTTTTTTTCCTGTTTTTTCTTTATTCTTTTAACCACGACTCAAACCAAGTTGCACCGTCGGAGAATAGAAAAGAAAATCCCCAGACGAAAAGCGAAAAAAAAAAAGATGCTTTTGGCCCAGCCAGTTAAAAATCAGTTTCATGGGTGGAAAGTTACGAAGAATGTTGAATGCTCATATCTTGGAATGTGTATCTACAAGCAATTTTGGGAGGTTAGATACATCAGATGCGAGCTTTCTTTTTTTCTTTTTTTTTAATAATTTAAAAATTATTTTTAATTCTTCTTCTTCTTCTTCTTCTTCTTCTTCTTCTTCTTCTTCTTCTTCTTCTTCTAAAATTAAAATGGCTACACCCAAAAGAATGATGCCAATTTTAATTTAGGTACGTTATGTACAGGGAATGGTAGATATTCTTTATTTATATTTCTGAGATAAAGTTTGATAATTGTTATCACTTAAAATATTCAGACTATTGACCTCATCTTTATTGTTATACTCACAACGTTTTGGCCGATATGTCCTTTCGCCCTTCTTCAGGTGTTTCGTGTCGAACTCGGTAACCCACACAAAACCTCGGACTGAACCCTTTATTCAATCTACCGGAGTTGACTGTTTCAATTCTGTAAACCATGACTAGATATAAGTGTTAAGTTATAGTAAGTATTTCTTATTATTCTTACCTGTAGTTGGGATTGAACCTGCAATCTTTCAGATGATGTTTACACATAAACCAAATCAGTACTTGTATCTTTACTATTGAATAAATTTAAACTCAGGGCTGCAGTTTTATTTTCTGTTCATCTCATTAACTCTTCAACTCTTGACAAAAATTATGGAATTATTTCCCTTTGGAAATGTTCATTATTTTTAACCGTAAATAAACTAATTAAAGATGAGACGCAAAACAATTTTTCTTTGATCGCTGAATATTCGGGCTTCTTTAAATATTCTTAAAACAAATTATTTAAATTATTTGTATAATTTTTTCTTAGTAATGCAGGGTAAAGTATTATGAAATAACCCAATGTCGAGGAAGAAATCATAAAAGCATCTTGTAATTTGTATTCCGAAAACCAAACACATGCAATAGCCAAAGTATACAAATTGGTCTATAGTTTTGCAGACCCCCATAAGCGGTTGGGCATACCTACTTGAAAGTAAACATGGTTCCAACAAAAGAACTATCAATTGAAACAATAGAAAGGATCGAAAAACTCATTTAAGAAGGCCCATTCAACTGGGGCCGTAGAATACACCAACTGTTTCTCTGCAGAGAAGTAAGACCCCCACCTCACAACGAGTGTCCTGGATAAGACACTAAATAATCTAATGACGAGTCTCCAGTAATGCTGGAGCTTTGGGGAATGCAGAGTACCCCTTCATTGCTATCGCTCCCTGGTCCCCTCTGGCCCGGAGTGGTTGTACCTCTATGGAGAAAATAGAACAGTTTGATATTTAAACTCTGTTCAAACAAATGACTTTTGCTAAATTGAATTGTTTAAAATAGAACTGTTCGATCATTTAACTGTGTGTAAACCATAGACGGATGTATAATTGAATCGTTAGTGCTACATAGCAATACTTTGAACCATTTAACTGTGTGCAAAAGAATGAGCTTAGGTTTGTTTAAAAATGTTATTAACAAAGTATATAAAAAGCATTTGGTATTAAATAATCTAAAATGGTTGATATGCCATAAAACCAAACCAAACCTAACCAAACATTCAAGAAGGCAATCCACTGAGGTGTGTGGCGAAAGACGTTGGCTGTTTCCAGTCAGCTGTGTCAAAAATTTCGTGCAAATATAAAAGAAATGGGATGGAAGACCATGAAAGACACCAAAGCGTCAGAACAGAAGACTCAAAGTAATTTGCCTTGAAAATAAAAATCTACCACAAAACAAATGAAAAATAAATGGCTCGTAACAGGAGTCAATGTTTGTGACAGAAATGTAAGAATTCCGCTGAGTAAAATGGGTTACACATACAAAAAGCCAAAAGTAAAAACAAAAAACACACAAACAGAAGAAAATGAGTTTAAAGTGGGCTAGAAAGAGACAATCATGGCGTGTGATCAATTGGAGGAAAGTGATATTCAATGAGGCATCAAGAGTCTGTATTGGCTAAGGCGATGATGTTGGAAATTTTGTTTGGTACCATGCGCATTAAACATGTAAACATGACTACCTGAAGAAAAAAAAAACGTAGATCATCCAAGTCATTTATTATATTGGGTTATATGTCATTTAAAGAATCAATAAAAATAGCAAATTACCTCAACAATCAATGCACACATCTACATTGAAATCCAGGATAATTTTCTCATTCCGTTGATAGAAAATTGGTTTGATGATGAAGTCATTTTTCCGGACGATAATGTAATAAAGCAAAAAGGATGAAAGTTTTTCTTCGGGAAAAGCATATAAAATCAATGACCTGCAAATAGTCTGGATCTAAATTCAATCGAATATTTATCGATGAATTAAAAAAAAGTAACCTATTAGAAGACTCCATCCATCAAAGAAGATCTATTGACTGCCATTCGGGAAATTTGGAAGCATTTTGTTAAAGGATATTGTTTTAAATTAGAGAAATTCAAGCCTAAAAGAATTAAGGTTGTCATAAAATCTAGAGGAGGAGCAACTAAGTATTAATTTCAATTTTATCAATGAATTTCATAATTTTTTCCTCAATAATGGGTTATTCCATAATATTTTCCTCTAGATAAAGGTAAGTAAAATTGGCGACCTTAATCGAGTGTGACCCGAAGGCTCCCTTTTCAATAGCTATTACACCGAGGTGTAGGAGAGGGCGCTGCTCCATTCCCTGGATTGCTCCACTTTACCCTAGATCCTTACCTTATAATGCTTAGTGTTAAGCAAGGCGGAATCAAGTACCATTTTTTGAGTCTTTGGTATGACTCGACCTGGGATTGAACCTCGGTCTTCCGGACCATTAGCAGACACTCTACTCATTAGGCCAATGGCCCGATTCCTCTACAAAATAAAAGCAAAAATCATACCTTTTATTAATTTAATCTAGTTTGTTTAGGGTACATTTATGAAGTCAGATTATTCAACTATTAAAGGAAAAATATTTTGCGTCTTATTTTTTATTAGTTTATTTACAGCTAAATAAAAAAAATCTAGTTTGTTGAAGGAATGTTCTATGAGGCTAGAGTATTCAGTTATTAAAGAAAAATGTTTTGCGTCTTATTTGTTATTAGTTTATTTACTGCAAAAAAAAACAAACTATGTGAACATCCTCTAAGTATGCTAATTCCATATTTGTAGCTTCGGGTAGTAGAATTCTTTTGGCGGAAGGATAATGTGAAGATATTTGAACACAGTTTAGAAATTAGAACCAATATTACTGGGGCTTATAAGTCAGGCAATGGATATTTCATTTTGAAACGATTTAATATCCCTAAATCAATTGGTCGAAATATCATCCTTAAGTTCAAATGAGAAAAGACTAAAAGACAAATAAATCTGGATGTGGTCGGAAGAAGAGTCTTTCGATCAGATTAGACTAACATTTTCAGAACAGTGGAAAATAAACGAAATATAAGAATTCAGGATCTCTGGAAGAATTTGGAAGTTACAGGTATTAACAAAGAAAAATATTAGAGATTACTTTCATTTCTTCTTTCTTTCATTTCTTCATTTGCTTCTAATTTTATATCCATCTCTTTCTCCTCCCTTTCTTTTCTTTTTCTTTTCTCTTCTTTTTGCGTACTTTCTCATTTCCTTCATTCCTTTTTCTTTCATTTTTTTTTCTTCTTCCTTTTCTTCCTTTTCTCCTTTCATTTTTTCACCATCCCCTTTTTCTTCTTCTTTTTTCTTTTCTTCTTTCATTTTTCTTTCATTCTTCTTTTTTCTTCTTTCTTTCCTTCTTTCCTTTCTTCCTCTTTCTGTTTCTTCTTTCCCCTTTTTTCTCTTTCTTTTCTTTTCTTCATCAGTACTTTCCCATTTTTTTTGTTTTTTTCTTCCTTCTTTTCTTCTTTCTTTCTTTATTCTGTTCATTCCACACTTTTAGTCATTTTCCTTCCTTCCTTCCTTCCTACCCCCTTATTTTCTACCTCATTTTCTCTTTCTTTCTTCCTTCCTTTCTCTGTTCCTTCCTTCCTCCTAATCTCTTTAAGTTTCTCCTTCTTTCTTTCTTTTCTTTTTCCCTTCCTTCTTTTCATCCTTCGTTCCTTCTGTTCTCTTTTATTTCCTTCGTTCCTTCCCTTCGACTCCCTTAATTTTCTACTTTTTTTTCTCTTTCTTTCTTCCTTCCTTCCTTTCTCTGTTCCTTCCTTCCGTCCTTCCTTTCTTCCTCCTATTCTCCTTAAGTTTCTCCTTCTTTCCTTCCTTTCTTCCTTTCATCCTTTACTCCTTCTGTTCTCTTTTATCTCCTTCGTTCCTTCCTTCATTTCCACCGATCTCCCTTAATTTTTTCATCCCTTCCTTTTAATTCAACTCCCCCCCTCTCTCTTTTTCTCCCCCGCTTCCTTCGTCAGGGCAAACTTTGCACACGTGAGCCGCCGTCATGTGTCGAACAGTTTCTATTAAAGTACTTACGTATCTACCTACGTATAAACAGAAATTTGACTATACTCATATCCATCCACACCATCCACATGTATTTACAAAAATATATGAGCATGCACATCTATCTATCTATCTATCTATCTATCTATCTATCTATCTATCTATCTATCTCAAGCCCCTCTCTCTCCTTCTTTCGCTACCTATTTAAAGCCTCTCTCTCACTATCTATCTATCTATCTATCTATCTATCTATCTATCTATCTCAAGCCCCTCTCTCTCCTTCTTTCGCTACCTATTTAAAGCCTCTCTCTCACTATCTATCTATCTATCTATCTATCTATCTATCTATCTATCTCAAGCCCCTCTCTCTCCTTCTTTCGCTACCTATTTAAAGCCTCTCTCTCACTATCTATCTATCTATCTATCTATCTATCTATCTATTTCAAGCCTCTGTTGCTCTTTCTCTCTATCTCAAGCCTCTCTCTCCCCTCTTTCACTCTCTATTTCAAGCCCCCAATCTATCTATCTATCTATCTATCTATCTATCTATCTCAAGCCTCTCTCTTTCTCTCTCTCTCTCTCTCTCTCTCTCTCTCTCTCTCTCTCTCTCTCTCCATTTCAATCTAGGCGTGTCCCCGTGGCTAATTGGCTAACATGCTGTACTGTAACACTATAGTAAGGGAGTTCGAATTTCAATCGCGCCATTATAGCATTAGCATGCCCCCGCCAGGTTGATATGCCATTAAATAAACCTGTTTAAATCTACTTCAAGCCTCTCTCTCTCTCTCTCTCATATTATTCAAGTCGAAAAAAACGTTTAAGAGATATTAATACTTAAAGAATTAAATTGCGTATTACAGCATGACATTTATATATTCATTATTATTATCATCAAGTCGTGCTGGAAGCACGGAGTTCCCTGACTCTCTCTCACCACCCGTCCCTATCTAGTCCTCTAAACTGTATCCAGTGTCTGCACAGAGTTGAAGTATGTAAGTTTTTGCTGGTTAGCCAAAACTGGTGTGTCCATGTCTTGGAGTCCATAAGAGAATGTCACTTTTGAGTTCGTCCTTACTTCCTCAGCAGTTCCTAGTATGTCTTGTTCGTTTCATTTGTATGGTTTGTGAGAAGTGTGTAAGTTATTAGTATTAGATAGGAATACTTGAAACTATATAACTGTGTGCAAACAAATGATCGTAGACAAATGAAAAACGCAAAAAAAAATATTCAACTGAACATTGTAAATACGATTATAATTACAATGAAACATTTCAAATGAAAACTTTCTTTTAAAAGCATATCTTTAAGGAGCCGAGAAAAACAAAATCTTGAAGAAGGCCAATAAAGTGAAGTGACCTGTACTTCATACTCTTGTTAAGCAGAAAGATTCTGAGACGATAGGCCCTTCTACGCTGTTTTGTTCAGAGCCGGGAAGGTTCGTCCGAAACAAAAAAAAAAAAAAAAAAAGATGAATATTAAACATTAAGTTTTTATGGGATTATTAATACTGGCTAGAATACGCTGACTGGGCCTACTCTGCAGAGGGTTAAGAACTTCCACCCAAATGAAAGAGGTTTGCTGGGTATTACGCATCGTGTGCCCTTCGGAAAACCATGAATCCAACTCTTTCTTCCTCCGTTGTGAAGAAAGGCAACATTTTTATGTGATTAATAACATGGAATTAGGTTTAAGTCAAATCTAAATGAAATTAACCGAACGATAGAGAGAGAGGTATTTTTTAGAACGTTTTTTCTCGGTAAACGATTTAAATGCTCATTTAAATAAACAAGAATTTCGGCAGTTAAATTTGAGTTTTTTCGACCCGGGACATATTCAGACGAAATTTATCAACCAGTCGCAATATTGTCCACTTGTGGAAAAGTGTAGCAACTTACAAAGTTTTTTTGCTTAGAAGGAGCACAAGGCTGAATGAATTGGGTACCAAATGAGGCTCGAACTCACTCATGAAGGTTCACTAGTCAAGCTTGCTAACCATTACACTACCCAAGGTGTCTACTTGTGTGGGAAGTGTTGATTATAGAAAATTTTACATTAAATCCGTCAGTCACGTTTGTAAAATTTATATGCAATGTTTCGGGTGTCTCAATATACTTGGGACCCATGTGACTGCTAATAACTCTACTAATAATAATGCTGTGTTCTTTTTTGTTTCAGATTTGAAAATAGTATACAATAACAACTATAAATCCTTGATCTCAATTCCTTGGACAAGAGAGGAAAAATAGTTTGCTTCACTACTTATTTGGAAACAAAAAAATCATTGAAAACTGTCTCAAAACAGATGCAACCTATAAATATGACAATGATTTATTACTGAGACATGAAACTTAAAAAATGTTGCATGTCCGGGAAGCTATTATAGTAACAATTGAAAAAATACATTAATTTGATGTTTCTAGCTCAAACGATGCATTCTTTAGAGGACGTGTTCCAAATGACCGCCATTGCGCTTATCTCAGTAATAAATCATTATCATATTAATGGGTTGCATCTATTTCGAGACACCCTGTTTCTTCATCAGTGGAAAAAAGAATATACCCGGCAGGATGCAAAGTTATGGTTTGTATTCTTTGTTTAATGGCATATTAACCGTCATGACTTATTTAATGCCGTGGTAAGCCTTATAGACAAATAGGAGTGGTACTATTTAACCCATAGAAAAGGGGGTAAGGGTACAGTTCAAAAGTAAACGAAAAAGCGTGAATGGGGATCGAACTTGCTACGATGTCGCAGACGAGCACCTTAGCCATTACACCACGGGGACTCTTAACAAAGTAGGCTCTATTAGAATGAAACTAGAACATACTGTAATGATTCAATCTGCTAAATATTGTTTTTGAGAACTATGTTGTCACGTGACTAATTTTGTAACATCCAACTGAGGTCAGCCTAAACCCCCCTCTCTTAGTCACTCTTAGTGGCTCTTCATGAATAGAATAAAAAGCGCCACCCTAAGAAAAAGAGAGGGGAATTTAGGCTGACTTTATATTGGCCTAGAGGATAGAGTGTTTACCAATGGTCCGGGAGACCTGGGTTCAATCCCAGGTCGCGTCAGGCCGAAGACTTTAAAAATGGTACTTGATACCTCCTTGCTTAACACGCAGCAATATAAGGTACATATTTAGGGTAAAGTGGACCAATCTAGGGAAAGGAGTAGCGCCCTACCCTACACTTCGGTGTAGTAGCTATTGAAAAGGGAGCCTTCTGGTCGCCCTCGACTATGGTCGCCAACTTTACTTACTTTACTTATATATATATATTAGATTCGTTAAATGTAAAAGAGTATTTATAGATGTTGCCTACAATCAAACTTTACAACACTGAAACTGAATTAAAAATAAAATTATATATATATATATATATATATATATATATATATATATATATAAGGGGTATTTTTTTCGACAGCTACATATTCATATTTTTGGGTACAGAGTTCCAAATCCGTAGAGTTTGGTGATAAACAACACCTAAAAATATCCGTTTTAGTTGCATAATGTTCCAAAGATAAATGATGAAATCCTGATATATGGTTCTGATTTAAAAAAAAATTCTTTACATACATACATACATACATGTATGTATATAAATAAATTTAAAAAAAATCTGAACTATATATATATATATATATATATAGTATTGCCTATGATTAGGTAAAACCTACAAGTTTAATATAAAGAAAATGAAAAAAAAAATCTGAGCCATATATCAGGATTTTATTATTTATCTTTGGGACATTATGCAACTAAAACGGATATTTTTAGGTTTTGTTTATTACCAAAGTAAAGGCTCATTGGCCTAGTGGGTAGAGTATTCGCCAATGGTCCGGGAGACCTGTGTTCAATCCTAGGTCGCATTATACCAACGACTTTAAAAATGGTACTTGATGCCGCCTAGCTTAGCACTCAGCATTAGAAGCTAAGGATCAAGGGTAAAGTGGAGCAATCCAGAGAAAGGAGTAGCGCCCTCCCCTACGCCCCGGTGTAGTAGTTATCGAAAAGGGAGCCTTTTGGTCGCCATCGACCAAACTCTCCGGATTTAGAACTCTGTATCCAAAAATATGAATATATATGCAATTCTATTTTTAATTCAGTTTCAGAGTTGTAGAGTTTTTTTCTAAGCAGCATCTATTAATACTCTACTATATATATACATTGGCCCAGCGGTTAGAGTGTTCGCCAATGGCCCGGGAGACATGGGTTCAATCCCAGGTCGAGTCATACCAAAGACTTTAAAAATGGTACTTGATACCACCTTGCTTAACACTCAGCATTATAAGGTACGGTTCAAGGGTAA
>OY757940.1:17127858-17130358 GCA_963585895.1 Sepioteuthis lessoniana | reverse complement strand
TTCTGAAAATAATATTTGCCCAGTTGGCTGGGGCTGTAGAATACACTGACTGCACCTCTGCAGAGGGGTAAGACCCCCCCCCCCCAACGAGTGTCCTGATATGACACTAAACAATCTGATGGTGAGGTTCCAGTAACACTGCAGAGTACCCCTTCATTGCCATTGCTCCCAGGTCCACTCTGACCCGGAGTGATAGCACTGATAGGGCCCTATCTATGGGTTAAATAGAACTAACGGCATGCTCATGCTAAACTGAATTGTTTGATTAACTGAATAGCTTGAAATAGAAATGTTTTTGACAATTAAACCGTACTTACATTTAAACTGCATGCTTATGCTAAAATGAATTATTTGAAATAGAATTGTTTTTTGACATTTAAACTCTATCTACACTAAACTGAATTGTTTAACATAGAACTGTTTTGACATTTAACTGTGTGTGAGCAGAATCTGTACTTGTGCTAAACTGAATCAGCTGAATTAGAACTACTTGACTAAACTGAATTGCTAGAAATAGAAATGTTTTTCACAATTAAACTGTACTTACATTTAAACTGCGTACTTATGCTAAACTGAATTGTAGGAAATTGGACTGTTTTTGACATTAAGACTGTACTTGCGCTAAACTGAATTGTTATATGTAACTGCTTTAATAGTTTGAAATAGAAATGTTTTGACAATTAAACTGTGTACTCATGCTAAACTGAATTGATTTAAATAGAACTGATTATTTACATAAAAATGGATTTGGCGTTAAATAAGCTATAAATGTTGATATGCTATAAAACCCAACAACAAACCAAACCTAGAGTTTAGGGTAATCATTGGTCCTTAAAAGACTTTTATGTTTTCATTGTTCATCAACTACTAGGTACTGCCTTGTTTATACCAAGAAAGGCGTAAGGAAGACTGATTCGGGTTTGTTCAGAAATCTCAGATACTATCGATAATTCCTAAAAATTTATAAGTATTTAGAATAAATATTAAATTTCCTTGTTTTCTAAATTGAAGAAGTAGTCCTTAACGTAAACTAAAAAGATAATTGGATTTCAAAGACTTTACTTTTTAGGTAGGCTGGCCGCTTAGCTTGGCACCTGACCGCGACAGTGAAGGTATAAGGACATTTAGAAAGCATGAGAGACGTCTGTCACTTGTAATGATTACCAAGATAGTTGGAAATTGCTTTGAGATAGAAATCTTTTACAGCAAGGAGGATAGTAAGACACCAAGGATGACAGACAGATCCCACTTGAGGAGAGTCTCCGTTGTAACACGATGTAGGAGGTCCGCCAAGCAGACGATTCCTTTGTCTGTTTTGGCGCGAAACCAGACAAAGGGTTTTGGACTCGAGATCTCGGCGTGACTGGAAGTGGGTAAGGGAACGCGAGAAGGGAGTTGGAAAAAGGGACTGGAAGAAGGAGTTGGCGAAGGGTGACACGAGTGGCAGTCGACACCGGACAGCAGAGAGACCAGTCGGATGAGATGAGGTCCAGATCAGTGAGGGAAGACGAGTCAAGATGAGTCAGCACTCCTCATGGGTTGTAGAATTTTCGCTAGAAATCCACGCTAGCGTTAGTCTATATATGCTAACAGGAATGCAGAGTGTTACATAACTCCTTGTCTTGCACTTTGAGTTAACCCAGGCTCGTGTTGTCCGTTTCGTTCGTTTGTTATTTTTCTCCCGCTCCCCTCGATTGTATTTCTTGTAGTCGTAAAAAAATGTGCGATACCCCTATAGGAACCACTAGTTGATCACCGGCCAAGAAGTGAAAATGGTTCGAAGAAGTTAATGTGTCGGGGGGGGGGGCGAGGGGGTACCGTCACACCGTGGCGTAGTGGCTAACGTGCTGGACTGCGACATCATAGTTAACGAGTTCGAGCTCCAGTCGCGTCATTACGTTCAATTTCGAACTAATACTTTCGGGAAAGGCATGAACCCCTGTGTCATCCAATTAGGGGTTAGATAGTACCACTACTGTACTTCTAAAAGGATGGCTTTGCCATTAAATATGCCACGAAGGTTAATATGCCATTAAAACAAAGAAACCGAACCAAACCAAAGTAGACCTCACTTAAAAAAAAAACAGTTTTAATCGGAGCTTTTAGTAGATTTAAAAATCTTTCCAGTCATGTCTCTAACATTTTCGAAATCGAACCAACAATGAAGAAGACTTAATTGTACGAACAGACGGACAGACAGACACTCCGTGAATCATAATATATAAATATATATATATATATATATAGGGTGTTTCAAAATCGATGAAACTCATTAATATGATAATGATTAATTTCTGAGACAAGCGCAATGGCCGTAGAACACATGCTCTGAAAAATGCATCCTTTGAGCTAGAGACATCAAATCAATGTTTTTTTAGTTGTTATTAAAAGGGTATTTGTCGATCGTACCACGGACCGGACGGGTGTGGCACAAGGCCATGTTTAAGGTGGGTCCGCACGCAGAGCCGTAGCCCAGACGCGCCCGGCGGCTCCAAAAATG